>JAOVVA010123798.1:0-11107 GCA_028565275.1 Leiocassis micropogon | reverse complement strand
CGTACAGCGTGTAAACATGGTCCAAGATGTTCTCACCGCGCGTTGGAAAGTTTACGTGCTGGTAAAACTTCGGCAGAGCTTTCTTCATGTTGGCTTTATTAAAATCGCCAGCCACAATGAAAACAGCGTCCGGGTGTAATGTTTCCTGCCGGTCGATAACATCAAACAGTTCATCCAGTGCGTGCGTGATGTCGGTGTGGGGGGGAATATAAACAGCGGTACATAATATCGCGAAAACTCCCTGGGCAGATAAAAAGGTCTGCATCTGATCATGAGATGTTCAAGATCAGGAGAGCACCCCGATTAAACTTCCTGTACATCAGTACACCACAATTTGTTGGTCATTACACACACGCCACCTCCCCTGCATTTACACGAGTCTATTGTTCTATCCCGGCGGTGAATGGAGAGTTCCTCAGGGACAATGGCCGAGTCGGGGATGGAAGGGTCCAGCCATGTCTCGGTAAAAAAAAAACAAAGACGTTGCAGTTCTTAATGTCCCTATGAAAGGTTATCCTGGCTCTTAGTTCATCCAGCTTGTTTTCCAAAGACTGGACGTTCGCTAGAAGAATGCTGGGAAGCGGGGCACGGTGTTGTCTATTCCTCAGCCTGGCCAGGATCCCGGCTCTTTTCCCCCTTTTCCGGCGTTTCTTCTGCCCAGGTAGCCAAGGTCTGTGAAGTTCCAGATTGCGAATTTTGTTGAATGTCCAGGAGAGTTTGTCTGTCATAGGAGATGAGAGCGTGGCAGGTTGCAAAAAAACAAAAAAATAACACGGCAAACATAAGAAAAACGCAAAGTTGAGGAGGACACTGAGCGACGGCAGCCATTCTTACCGGCGCCATCTTAGAGGTCTGTGATTAATGTAAAGTGCCTTCAGGCTAGATAATATTTCAGCTCCTCTATAGCCCACTTAATGGAAAGGGCTTCCCGCTCTATTGTTGCATATTTTTGTTCTGTTGGTGTTAGCTTTCTACTTACATATAATATGGGGTGTTGTTCTCCTTCAAAGACCTGTGAAAGGACAGCTCCTAATTCCGACTCTGATGCATCCGTGTGCACCATGAATGGCTTGTTAAAGTCGGGGTTTCAGAGGACGGGGGAACTGGTGAGGTGGGTTTTTAATTGTTTAAATGCTCTTTCTGCCTCCTGCGTCCATTTTACTTTTTCCTGTTGTCCTTTTCTGAGGAGATTCGTGAGGGGTGCTGCAATTTAGGCACAAATCTCCAGTAATAACTAGCTAGCTCCAAATCGTGTAGTACCTGCCTGAGATGATGTACATGTTCATCCCAGCTGCCCGAGTGAATGACCACGTCATCCAAGTAAGCAGCGGCATACTGATGGTGCTGGTGAAGTTCTATGTCCATGAGGCATTGGAATGTGGCCGGGCCTCCATGGAGACCGGGAACGGGAGAACGCGGTACTGCCAATGCCCTTGTTCAGTACTGAATGCTGTTTAATCGATCAATAAGATCATCCGCTCAGGGTAGTGGGTAGGCGTCAAACTGCGACATTTGGTTTAATTCACGGAAATCATTGCATAGGCGTATCGACCCGTCAGGCTTAGGTACCGTCATGATGAGGCTGGACCAGGGGCTAGTCGATTCCTCTATTATGCCATTACGAAGCATATTTTCTACCTCTGCTTCGATGGCACGCCGATGGGCCTCCGGGGCTCGATACAGTCTTTGTCGGATGGTCATGCCAGGTGGCGTCTTTATGTTGTGCCGTACCAAATGGGTGAGCCCCGGGTGGTTGGAGAACACATCCTGGAACTGGTCTATTAGTTCTCTTAGCTCCTGATGTTGCGCTGCCATTAAATCTTCCCCGCGCTGCACCTGTTCTTTGCCTGTGTGAGAGAGCGTAGAGAGAGCTAAGACACGCAGCAGTGGTTCTATCCACCGTTTAAGCAAATTGACATGATATAATTCAGTGCGTTTTCGCTTACCAGACTGCTGCAGACGCTAGTTCACGGTTCCAACACGTTTGACGACAGTGTAAGGTCCTTGCCATTTAGCAAGGAATTTGCAGCTGGCGTTGGGTAGGAGCAGAAGGACCCGATCGCCTGGACGGAACTCACGAGGTAGTGTACGTATTCTTTAATTGATCTAAAAGGGGATAGTTGCACTTCCACGCCTCTTTCGCTACATCTAAGAGCCCACGTGGGCTTCTTCTGAACAAAGCTCGAACAGTGTGAACCCGGTAGAGGCTTGTGGAGTTTTGCGTATGGCGAAAAGGATGTATGGTATTAATTGACAACAATGTCCGAGGCGTGCGTCCTCACGCTGGAGTTTTGTGAAGCTGCTGCCTTTTTAATCTGTTGAGACAGGGAGAGAAATGGGTTAGAAGGAGTGTGCACCTCACCTTCTGTGTCTGCTTCCTCCTCTGCTGTTTGTGCCAGCCAACAGTTCGGCCTCTGTCTTGGCCTGCGCCGGGGTTGCCACTTCTTTTGTTTCCTCTCCGGTTTTCGTTCAGGTAGTGCACCCGGCCAGTCTCTCCCTAAGAGGAGAGGAACAAAAAGATTAGGTACAACTCCTGCGGTTATCGAATACTTTCCCCATCGGTCCTCCACTGTGAAGCGGGCCGCTGGCACCTCACACAGGTGATCAGGAGGGGTTGACACTGCCGCGCCCCCGCGGGGACGACCGAGGGGCGTGCCAAGGTGACCCCGCCTATCCGGACCCAGTGGGTGGGGGCCGGGAGTCCATCTTCGAGCACTTGGCTGCCAGGCCCAGAGTCTTCTAGAGGACGTGGCCCTACTGAGCTCCGGTACGGTGGCCATTGGCTCGTCTTGGGGAGTTTCCGGTCGTTGTCGCCGGGGAGCTGCATATTCCAGAGCCTCCATCATGTCACGAAAGGAGGCAGGGGCTCGCATTGGGCACGCGTCCTTCGAGTCTGTGGGAAGAAGAGAAACGAATAAGTCTCCAGGACACATTTTCCACTCACCGGTATGCGCCGTCGCTGTCTTCTTTAATGAGCCATCGACAGGTGGATGGTGTATGACTCGTCCTCGCTGATACCGGTGAGATGTGGCGCCCCACCTCTTTTTGTGTTTTAGTGCTGTCCAAGATGCTATCTGAGTTCCTTTTGTGCTTTCCCCATGATGAGCGAGAAGGTGTTGTTCTAGAATGTGCATCGTGCTCCAGCCCGTCACCACAACATTTATTTCATTCATTTTATTATTTGGAAATGTCAGAATTTGTACATTATTTCATCATTTTGTCTGGCTGCTTACATAATTTCTAAAAAACATAATAATACTTAATCAGACATTATGATGAAACAGTTACTCAGTACTTAAATAGTCTTTTCACTCTTACTTGAGTAATTTTTTGGATGATTACCTTTTACTTCTTGAGTAATATTATTTTGAAGTATAGCTACTCTTACTTGAGTACAATTTTTGGCTACTCTACCCGCCTCTTCAACTGTGTATATTTAAACAGAAGTAAGAAATAGATATTGAAGCATGAGGTATCAAACAGTGAACAGACAAATGAAGGCACAAGCAAAAAAGTCAGTGATTTAAATAATACTACCAAAAAATTCTTACATACTAATGAATGGGTACAACTGTTACTCACTGGGGTGTAAATAATTGCAAATTTCCTGAATAGGAAATCCTTGATTTTAACAAAACACACTGACACAAGGATTTCTATAACAAAGCATTTATTTTGAAAATTGCTATATATACTTTACCTAATTTTGCCAGCTTTAAACTTTAACATTTTGATTATAGCACAATATGTAGCCACCCGATTTTCAAGAGTTTCGCTTGGTCATGTGATCAGTGATGCAGATACAAAAAGTGATTGGAATGTGTTCAAAGTTTTGTTTTTAGGAATATTTATTGCAAGAAAAGGACATATAGCGTCACAGTTGCAGTCATTCCAGCAGTTTTCAGGGCATCTCAGAATCATGCCTTTCAGGGGAGTGTTATGTCAGGGCTGTTCTCTGGAACTTGGTGTTCCCTCACATATGTTTGTGTATTTTTGGATAGTTTTGTACCTCAATAATAATTTTATTCCAGACCAAGCAGAGAAAAAAAATATCATTCAATATTAAAGAAAAGAAATATCAACAGAACAGTTGATATCAACAGTGGAATCAATAGAAAAACACACATATAGAACACAGGTTTCTGCATATCATAAAGAAAATAAACTGATAAACTTTGACATAAACAAGAGTACTAACATCAGTATACAAATTTGTATTTTAATTATTTAATGGTAACATCAAAACCTTACATTTACTATTAAAATAAAAATTTAACATAAAAATTGCAACCCAACCGTTTTAAATTGCAGTGAAATTTATAAAATGTAAAATCACACCTGAAAACAAGTTTTTAGAAGAATATACATTTCACACACCTGCAGATGGGGATGCCGCCTCTATACGGAGCCTTCGGAGTGATCAAAGAGCGAAAAATTGGCCAGATGCCCATCATTAGTTCATGCTGTGACTCTATATCTATCTATCTATAGTATAGATAGATAGATAGATAGATAGATAGATAGATGTCAATAGGAAGAAACCTTAAGAGGAATGAGATTAAACAGGGAACCCATCCTTATTTAAATGATATTGGATAACAGGGATTGATTTGCCATCATACTGAGTGTTAGGAGCTGGAGTTTATATGAGTATGTGTGAGTTGTTTAAGTTAATATATTGTAGAATCAACTATTGTTACTTGAGGCTTCAAAAAGTGTTCAAATTTCAGTCCTCAAATATTGAGCGACATCAGTCAAATCATCAGTAAACCATCTCCACAGGCATCCCAAACAGAACACACAAGGGCCTCCATGCAATGAGATCTCCAACCAGAAGTGGGGCACCATGATGAGTCAGACAAGTCTGAAGGGCCGAGGGGGTGTGGATCACTGGCAAGTCAAGAGAGCAATGTGTACCGTAACAGAAAGAGAGAGAGAGAGCGCGAGAGAGAGCGTGCGAGAGAGAGAGAAAAAAACAGTTAGGTATGGTCACATAATTTATACTGTATGTTGAATGTATATTTTGTGCCGAGTGCAAGCAGGGGCTCTGGCAGGACTAACTATGAAAGCATAAGCAAAAGAATGGCAGCGCGCATGGACGCAGCGGCTCGGTGCTCTTTGTTTCAGTGTTTAGTTTGTATGTATGTGCTAGTATTACTACTTGTTTTATCCACATTATGTCGAGCCAATAACATCTACAGCTGACAGGAACTTTTCAAGATCAGAGTGTGCAGTAAGTTGCACTTGACGTGCGATTCCATCAGCACGTCAAGTGTGCTACCAGAGGAGCTAACACATTGGATAAAGTCTACACAAACATTAAACAGGGCTACAGGGCTACACCGCTACCACACTTGGGCCACTCTGACCAAGTATCACTGTTTTTAATCCCGGCCTACATCCCACTCAGAAAAACTGCCCCTAACATCACAAGGACAGTTAAAACTTGGCCAGACAGAGCCTCTCAGCAGCTGCAGGACTGTTTCAGCAAGACCAACTGGGACATTTTTGAACACCCAGACCTGGAGGTATTTAGTGACAGTGTAATGTGTTATATTAAGAACTGCACAGACATTGTCACAGAAGATAAACGTATTTGCATGTACCCCAATCAAAAGCCCTGGATGACCAGGGAAGTCCGGAGGCTACCGAAAAAGAAGAATACTGCCTTCAGGTTGGGTGACAAAGTCCTCTACAGCACAACCCGTGCTAGCCTGAAGAGGGCCATCTGAGAGGCCAAGTCAGATTATAAGAGGAAGATTGAGGAACATCTGGACAGCAATAACAGCAGGCAGGTGTGGATGGGTATCCAGCATATGACCAGCTATAGGACCAGTACGGGAGCTGTGGGAGGTGATCTATCACTGGCAGAGGAACTCAATCACTACTTTTCCTGGTTTGAGGTGGACCCCCCAGAGACAGCCGGACCCCATCCAGAAACCAACAACAACCCCATCTTTACAGTGGGGGAGCACGAGGTGAGACGCACGCTGCAGACTGTCAACCCACGGAAGGCAGCTGGACCCGACGGCATCTCAGGGCGCGTGCTGAAGGACTGTGCAGACCAACTGGCTGGGGTCTTCACCAGAATATTCAACCAGTCTCTGCCCCAGTCCACTGTGCCACTCTGCCTGAAATCGCCTGTCATGCCGCGGAATTTAATGTGGAAAGGAGTCGCAGTGATCATGGCTTGGCTCGAGTTGTGGGCGTGACCTGGCGTACCGTTACAGTAACCCCCCTTCTATTGCCGCCACCGGGTGTCCTAGCTGGTGCTTCAGAGTGTTACCGGTGGAAGTCAGAGATTAGAGTTGGGTCCACAATGAACCTGGCGGGGACCCAACTTCTTTCTTCTGGCCTGTAACTCTCCCAATCGACAAAGGTACTCTAGGCCTCGGCCTCGATGGCGAGCTCTTAGCAGCTTGCGCACTGTAAAAACCTCACCCCCGTCAATGAGTTGAGGAGGAGGGCAGGGGGGTGGGGATAGAGGGCTGTGGACCAATCGTTTGGGTTGTGAAACATAAAACGTTGGGTTGATGTGGCGCATAGTGAGAGGTAGGGAAAGCCTGACGAAAACTGGGGTTGACAAATTGTCACCCGATGAACATGGGTGACAATTTGTGGGAGGTTGTTTTGATTGTGCTGTCTCGGGTGGACAATTACCCTCTGACCCACTCTGTACCTGGGGGCTACCGAGCGGCGTCGGTCAGCTTGTCGTTTGAAGGTGCTGATGGTGCGTAGGAGATGGGTCCTGACCTGGGACCAAACCCTCTTGCAACGCCGTACAAAAGACAGGGACGAAAGTACAGTTACTTCCTCTTCTTGGGATGGGAACAGTGGTGGCTGTGGTGCAGCCCAAGCAGCATTGGAACAGAAAGAGGCCTGTGGAGGAGGTTGATAGTAATTTGTGAGCATACTCAATCCAGGGTAGTGTCCTGCTCCAAGTAGCCACATCTCATGACGCCATGCACCTTAGGGCCTTCTCCAGTTCCTGGTTCAGTCTCTCTGTCTGCCCGTTTGACTGAGGGTCAAAGCCAGAGGATAGACTGGATGTTGCTCTGATGAATCTGCAAAATGCCTTCCAGAACTCTGCTGAGAACTGCGGGCCGCGGTCAGAGACAATGTTGGAGGGGAGACCAGAATGTTGAACCCAATGTTGGAGAGGGTTCAGAAAACCAGCAGGGGATTTGTTGATTGACCAGTATGTTAGTTATGATTTATGATAGTTAGTTAGTTATGATAGTTCCAGTATGAACTGAAGGGAAGGGTCTGGGATCAATAGGATGGGTGCGGAAGTGAACCTGTGCTTGAGGTCAGTGGACGCATCCTTAGCCTGCTTGCTCCAGAGAAAAGGGACCTTCGTGGAGGTTAGCGCCGTGAGGGGAGCTGCCATGGACATATAATTCCTAGCAAAGCATCTGTAAAGTTAGCAAACCCCAAGAATCGTTGGAGGTCTTGTTTTGAGATAGGAGTGGGCCAGTCTGTGACGGCAGTTCATTTTGATGGCCCCATCTGTAGGCTGGAAGGGGCGATAATAAAACAAAGAAATGACACGGAGTCTTGGTGAAATTCACATTTCTCGGCCTTGACATAAAGCTTGTTTTCAAGCAGTCTTTGCAAGACATGTCGGACATGCACCCTGTGCTTCTCCAGGGAATGGAAAAAGACTAAAATGTCATCCAGATAGACAAAGACAGAGGTATATATTTAGGAAGTCTCTCAGAATGTCATTGACCAGGGCTTGAAACACAGCAGGAGTGTTGGTCAGGGAACCACTAGGTAAATGTAGTGGCGTGTATTAAAGGCGGTCTTCCACTCATCCCCCTTTTGTATCCTCACCAGATGGTTAGCATTCCGCAAGTTCAGCTTGGTGAAAACATGCGCTCCTTGCAAGAGCTCAAAGGCAGCTCTAGCTCCCACCGAGGAGGAGGAGGGTCGGATGATCCCTGCAGCCAGTGACTCAGTGATGTATTTGTTCATGGCCTCCCTCTCTGGGGCAGAAAGGGAGTACAAATGTCTCCTCGGGGGGGGGGGTATGGTTAGTACCTGGGAGGAAGTCGATGGAGCAGTCGTAGGGTGTGTGAGGTGGCATAGAGGTGGCATTCAGAATCCTTACTGAAAACTTGCCAGAGGTCGCTATACTCAGGTGGGACGTTGGGCAGATCAGAGACTTCTTCCTCAGCAGCAGGGGGCAGTGAATGGGCTCTAGCAGAGTGAAGGCACAAAGACGGGCAGGCGGAACTCCTGAGTATAGCGACCTCCGGCAAGTTTTCAGTAAGGCACGCGCCACCTCACAGACCCTATCGACTGCTCCATCGACTTCCTCCCAGGTACTAACCATACCCCGCAAGGGGACGTTTGTACTTCCTTTCTGCCCCAAATACATCACTGAGTCACTGGCTGCAGGGATCATCTGACCTTCCTCCCTCCACTGGGACTTGGAGCCTATCCCAGGAGGCTTAGGGTACGAGGCAGAGTACACCCTGGACAGGGTGCCAATCCATCGCAGGGCACACACACACTCATTCACACACAATGGGCAATTTGGGAATGCCATTAGCCTAACCTGCATATCTTTGGACTGTGGGAGGAAACTGGAGTACATCCACTCAGCACGGGGGAGAACATGCAAACTCCATGCGCACAGAGATGGGAATAGAGCCTGGCTGGGAATCGAACACAGACCCTGGAGGTGCAAGGCGACAGTGCTAACCACTACACCACCGTGCTGCCTAGTGCTTAGATAGTTTATTTATTGTGTAATTTAATTTAGCTAGTCAGGTTTTTAGGTGTCTCAGTTAGCTAGTTAGTTCTCTTAATTTATATTGTATGCATGTATCATCATGGTCCTGCAGGAATGCTGTTTTGTTTTACTGTGTACTGAACTGTATATGGTTAAAATGACAGTAAAAGCCTAGTTGACAATGAGCCCAATGACAGTGGGGGAATACAACATCTAAACAATCCAGTTCACCATAATACTCTACGTCCATGAGTCCCGCTCTTTGTCATTGCTATTTGATCCTCATATTACCCTAAACAACGCTGACAACCTTGTCTGTGGAACTCACTTCATCCTCGAGGATGCTTAGCAAAGAAAAGACATATCTAAGTAGTTCTGTTTCCATAATACTGAACTTGTAGTTGATGAGATCTGTCTAAATTCAAGACAAATAATAATGGAGAAACATACAATTTAGAGTCACATATTGAGACAAAGATAAACTGTCCATGTAGAAGTCCCCGAGGCCCTGCCATTGCTGAGGAGGTCACCAAAATGCTACTAGACAGAATAATAGAGGAGTCTGATAATCCTTGGTTGTGGTGGTGCCTAAGCCTGATGGGACAATTCATCTTTTAATGACTTCTTCCAACTAAACCACATCTCTAAGTTTGACAGTTGCTCCCTCCCATGAATTGACAATCTGGCATGGGGGCGTTTTATTTCTGACCTAGACCTCAATGAAAGCACTTTACCCTTTCCTTTGCAGTCCTTAATTTTTCCACTTTAACCACACGTACCATATAATGTTTTATTAACAGACAAACAAACTTTGTGCAACACAAAACATAGAAAACAACAAAATACTGCATTTTCTGCACATGGTTGTGTACAACTATTGACATGAAGCAATTCATAATCATTCACTTGTTTTTACAAAACTTTTGCTTGCCTTGGCTCCAGGAAAGGTTAAACATTGCTTGCTTCTTGCTTATTTAGGCACCACCTTAAATTATTTTCTTTATGTTCAACTTTTTAGTATTAATGTCTTTTTGCTATTGTTGTGTTAATTAGCCTGAAAAGCCCTTTAAAATATTGTAAGGCTGTACTTGGTCCTATGGCCATCTGTTGAATAGAC
The DNA here is from genome assembly GCA_028565275.1 of Leiocassis micropogon. NCBI lineage: Eukaryota > Metazoa > Chordata > Actinopteri > Siluriformes > Bagridae > Leiocassis > Leiocassis micropogon. Next base: position 1,250 of record JAOVVA010123798.1, on the reverse strand, counting down.
AACAGCCAAATATTTCCTTAACCTAGCTATACTAATGGTGTTTTCTGCAAACTCTCTAGTATCCCCGTATGACCTCTTGCAGCACAAATAAACATGTTTTTTATACAGTATACTACAAAACAGTCGTCCACCTTAAAACCTATCAAAACAATTTAAGCCATTTATTCACATGGGAACAGTGTCTTTGGAGGCCAGACTTAGCTCATATAATTAAGTCTCACTGGTCATGCAGTCAAGGAAACTACAAATTGGGTCAGTCTTGAGTAGCAAGTTCCTATTTATTATTATTATCAACAACTGTTAAGAACACAAATAGGCATGATTAATAAACATCTGTGATTTTCCAGTAATGCGTTCACCCTCTTATAATTCCCCTGAGTCCACTTTTTTTTTTTGCATTTAGCAAGCCCATTAAAAAAAATCTTATTTTTATAAAGGCATAGGAACCAATAGTTTCCTAAAAATTATTGTGAAGTAATAGCAACTTTACCACCCACCTAATATTGAGTAGAGCCCCCCCGCTACTCCACTTAAGAACCAGCATTAACTACAGTAGCTCTTTAATTGGATTGGACAACATGGGCCAGCCTATACTCACAATGTGCATCACTGAGCCTTAGCCATCAATGATCCTGTTGTTAGTTCACCATTTTTTCTTATTTGGACTTTTAGTAGGTCCCCAACAATGCAGACCGGGAACTGCAGTTTTGGATTTTCTGTGTCCCAGTCGTCCAGTCATTATAATTTTGTCATTGTCATAGCAGCTACATTTACAGTACAATATCTCGTTACAAGGGAACCTGGAAAGGGATGGGAAATAATAGGCAGCAACTGAACATTTTGTGAACAAGTTGATGTATTGGAGGCAAAAAATAAACAAACAAATAAATGATATAGTGATACTTACATTACTATAAAAAATGGTGATGGGGGGGGGCAAGGATGAAAATATTAGAGGCAAATTCTTAAATATTCTGGGCTAAAGCCTGCTGCTTTCATTATTATTTTTTTATTATACAGTACATACATACCTGCGTATAACTGCATTATATATAATGACAAACATTTTACATAATGACATTAAATATATAATATTTGTCAAGAACGTAACTTCATTATGTCAAAAATTGTCTTTGTGACAGGAGTTATTGTGTCTTGTGGGAAATATGAACCATTTGATCGTGACATACTTGATGTTTATTGATAGTTTGTGCATTTAATATACTGAATATGATGGTGGTGAATAGATG
>JAOVVA010123747.1:0-11108 GCA_028565275.1 Leiocassis micropogon | reverse complement strand
GAAGGTCTTGTGGAACGGTGCACCACCACTCCTGAGTCTGCTAAATCTTCCTGCAGGTTTTTTGCAGTCAAATGGGGATTTTGATTTGTCTTTCTGACCAGCATACGGGCAGTTCTCTCTGAGAGTTTTCTTGGTCTTCCAGATCTCATCTTGACTTCCACAGTTCCCCTGAACTCCCATCTCTTAATTACATTTCTCACTGTGGAAACTGCAAGCTGACAAACGCTTTGCTATCTTCTTGTAGCCTTCTCCTGCTTGCGGGCATCAATAACTTTTATTTTCAGAGTTTTACACAGCTGCTTAGAGGAACCCATGGTTGTTGAGTGTCTGCAAATGTGTGCACAAGGTTTGAAAAGTCAAAATATTTGTAAAGCTTTGAAATTGGCATTTACTAATGACAGCTGTTGCCATGCATCAGATCTAGCCAGCTGATTAAGGTCTAAAACTTTGTAAAAAATAATCTGAAACTCTTAGAGTGCCCAAACTTTTGCACAGTGCCATAATAATGTTTTTATTTTTGTTCAATTTATGGCATAATAAGTAACGATGCATCAATGTTTACTGAAAATATTGTGCCTTTTTTCCATTTCCAAGAGAGACTGTGTTAAAATTCTTTCAATTAAAACATCACGAAAATCTGTTATTTATCAAGGGGTGCCCAAACTTTTGCATAAGACTGTAGATGTTCACTAGCTATTTTAGTTTTAGAAGTAGGATGTTCAGTGGGCAGTTGACACATGTGTTATTTGGAAGTTTCATAAATTTTATTTACAATTAAATCATGTATTTCTTATTTAGGGACTTTTCAGAAATGATCAAGACCCACTCCTCGGTGATAAACAGACAGAAAGCATTCAGAACTTCTGTGCTAGATATGGCTAATCTAGAACACCTTGAATGCTTATTGAATCTCATCATCACTCCAGATGAACTCCTGTCAAAGCTGATAAAATGGCAGAACTCCTACAGTTTCCATGTAAGTATTGATTGGGTTCTGTTTTTATATATCTGTCTATACCAGAGGTTCAGAAAGGGTCAGTGTTACTGTTTTCTTTCCAGACTGATGCCTAAGATTTGTTATTGTTTTATACTGTATTGTTTACTCCATGTCACACATGTCAGACACACCCCACTAGACTCTTTGTTCATCTCACAGCTTTGTGTCATGTATATGATAATGTGAATTATAGTATAGTGTATATAGTACAGTACAATACTGTTCAGCATTTTGACTCACTCATCGTTTATACCGCTTTATTCTGGAGACTTGGGGCACAAGGTGGGCTACACCCAGGATGGGATCATTTTCACAATATCAATTTCTAAAAAGACTTGTAGCTTTAAAGGGTTTAACAAAAAGCTGGTCATAATTAATGTTTGACATGTCTGGTTTACCCAAAAAATGACTGAGGACTTGGTTCTTTCAAATCATTCTTGTGCTTTGAATTTTGAATTCTTGTATTTCTATTTAGTTATTTTGCTTGTAACCTATGTATTGGTATAATGTAAATGTCTACAAACCTTGCACAGACTTGCCAGTCTAGTGGAGCCTTGTGTGTGACATGGTGTAAACAATATAAAAACAGTACCTGGTTTTCGACTAAAGCCCAAGATCTTGCATTGTGATCTAGTGTTGTGCTGTTTTTAGTTAAGTAATCCACACCAGAGTGGTGTGATATGACCTTACATTAAGCAGAAGAGCCTGATTTATACTTGCCATCTGCATTAGCAGTGGGTACGTAAGTGACGTTGTTCACATAAATTGTAAATCTGTTCCTTACATCCAGAACATTTAGAAGTGACATTAACTACACGTCATGTCAGAGCCAAAACAAATTGTCTTGTCATCTCAAATCAAAAACATCTCAAATCAAAAACTCTGAAAAATGGTACATGAAATAGAGCTTTCAGTGGTTTTTAAAGTGACATTAAAAGTTTTCAAATAAAATTCAAATACTACTTGGACTGCTTAAACTAAGAGATAAATATGCAGCTTGAGACAATGTTTGTTTGGTAACCCTCTTCCCACTAAACCATGTTCTCACTAAGACTTGGGTGAACACAGTATGAACTTGTACAACTTGGCAGGAATCCAGTAGAAACAAATAAGGATGTATTATTATCTCCCTTGACAAAAGAGCTATCACCCTTTTTTGGACATGTTAAAAAAAAGCCTGAGGACATGGGCGAAGCAAGACGCAGGACAAACTTAATAAGAATGATGGCAGTGACCAGTCAACAGCGTAACTAACACCTCTTAGGGACTTCATTGACATACTACAAGCACAGTAAAGACAGGAAAGCTTGTATTCCAGAGTTGTCATTGCTATGTCACTGTGTCATTGCTCTGTCAATGGAGTTCTCACAATGCCCCTTTCAATTCATTTAATTTCAATTTGTCCCTGATAATCAAGTCAACGGTGACGGTGGCAAGGAAAAACTCCCTGAGATCGCAATAGGAATAAACCTTGATAGGAACCCGATTCACAGGGTGATATCGTTCTCATTTGGGTGATAACAGAAAGCAGGAATTGATTAATTTGCATGTGTTTGGAGGCGGGAGGTTTAATGTAACAAAAGATGTGTTTAAATTAATATAAGGTTCACTTTCGTTATTAGAGGCTTAGGTACAAAATAGATTGCGGAAATTTCAGGCTTGAACAATTGATGACTGCAGTTACAAGTCATCAAGGAACACCTGCCTGTGTCAGAACATCTTCAGGGTAAAGTGGAACCGTCCCCACTTACCACACACATCCCAAGCAGACCACACGGGGCCTCCATATGATGAGATTACCAACCAGAAGCGGGGCACCAGGACGAGTCAGAGAGGTCAAGAGGGCAGAGGGGGTCTATTTCACTGGTAGCTCAGGAGCGGCATGTGTAACTTGACAGAGATAGAAGAAAAGAGAAGAGAGATAAATTAGGTCTGGTCACAGGCATATGTATAATGTAAATGTATATTTAGTGCAGAGTGGAAGCAGGGACTCCGGCAGGATTAACTATGACATCATCACTAAAAGGGAGAGCCAGAAGGAAACACAAACATGAGGGCTCCCTGATATGTAAAGCGACCAATCACCTTACCGTCAGCAAACCTGAGTGATCAATGAGAGTGAGGAAGACAGCATCTAAACATACCAGTTCACCATAATACTCTACGACCATGAGTCCCCCAGATCTGCACCTAAGACAAATGTATTTACAAAAGGCTTGGCTAAATAGGTAGCTGTCCTGATCCTGAATCTATAATCATGCCAAATAAAAAAATAAATAAATAAAAAAAGTAGTCCATCCAGTTTTACGAATGTTTGTTTCAGATAAATCTTGTTCAACTTAATGTAATTTTTTATCAAATTGAGGGAGGATGGAAAGAAAGGGTAAGGTGCATGTGCAGGTCCGGGGGCAGTGCCACGCTGGCATGCAGCTGGCGAAAGGTGGCGGTAGGCGGAGTGGCAGAACGGAGCACGCGGAGGCAGCGCTCTTGAACGCTCGCTCAACGGTTCCACTCCTGCTGTCGATGGCTGGCCTGGCCCCTCCCAGCTCTCCGTGGGCGCGGCCTCAGACGGGAGTCCTCGCTGACGTCCGTCGACTGGGCGGCTTTTCCGGCTGGGATCGGGGGCCTTAACGCAGTTCTCCTCTCTGCCTTTTGCTCTAAGGCGTGGCTGTGAAGGCGGGCTCGGTGCAGGAGTAAAGGTGTCCTCAATGCGAAGATCAATGGACGGAATTTTTCTTTTTAAAAAAATCCCTGGGGCGCATCACATCACATCGCCCCACTCGCATGCCACTCTCCTGCTCTACCGCATTACGCTCTTCCCAGACCCCGGACTAAACTCTGCACCTTGCTTTTATAATGCGGAGCCTGAGATCCTATTAATGTTAATTAGCGCCAGCCGGCCAGAATAAGCAGCTCCGTTCCTTTGCATACCTGCAGAAGGGGGTGCCATCTACCTAGGGAGCCTACGGAGTGAGCGAGGAGCGATAATAGATTAGCGCCGTGACAATTGGCAATATGAATAATAATGCAAATAATATTTAGGATCATTATTGTGGGAATACAAAGCAACAGTCATCAAATGACTGTTAAGATTTACAATGCTTATTAGGAGCAACCATTTCAAAATATTCCTGCACAAAAGAATATTTCCTCTCCCTTTCAGCTCCCTTTCAGGAAAACAATGTAAAAAAAACAAAAAGAAATGAAATGAAATAATTATTGTTAATTGTTTCATGATAGAGGAGAGCTGGCTGGTGGTTGAAAATTGGCAGGTGACCAAATTGGGGGAAAAATTTGTTTTTAAAAAGCATGTCTTTGGAAAGTTTCCTTTCTGATAATGAAAGATATAAATTTAAAGTGGAATGCTGTAACTAAGGGCTCCAAAGGTTCAGAAAGGATTTCTCTTTATTTTGCCAGAAACTGCATCAGGCTGCAAAAACAGTTGCTGTGCAGATTAATTACTGGTTACAAAAAAGGTAAGTCAAACCTAACAACGTAATGATTAACTGTAACTTAAATATATACCTTTTTTAACAAGAGATTGTAATTAATTCAGTTTCTGTTAAAATTACTCCATATTCCCAACAAACAGCCAAGAGAGAACAACTTCAGAAATATTGAAGGAGGAAGTACACACCTGTCTGGGGAAAACACTGAGCTTCCTCACCACATCATTAAACGAAATGAAGTGGACAGAACACTGGGACAATGTCCTAGTAGCGCTACAGCTTCTGAACGCTTTCACTGACTGTTTTGACCGTCTTGTAGAAAACATGGTAAATCTTTACAGTTTATAAGCATGACTCTATGTGCATAAAATCAGATATTGAAATTACACTGTTAGCTAAAATTTAAACATGATCATATTACTAGATTTTTTTTTTTAATTAACATATCACATTTACCAAATCTACACATTTAGTGAAAAATGAACAGGTAAATATATAAATTCTATTCAAGAGTTAAATATTGATCTCAATTAAAATGTAAATATATCTAATATTACCTTACTTTTTTCATTTTGAGACTTGGCAATAGTGAGTGTAGAAACTATACTGTAGGTTAAAAAAAGAGTCACTTTGTTTTTATTTATATGTCACGGCCTCACATGTTTTTTACTTTATTATGGAGAAAGGACCAAAGTCACATGTCAGTCAAAGGCTTCACAATCTAGTAAAAATGTATTATTAATAATTTGTAGTTCACTATGTAAGGTTTCAAAAATAGTGTGCATTAAGTGTGAGTTCACTTTGCATAAATTGTTACATTTAATATCACCAAAGATATAGTTAAATTAATTTTTTCACAATAACTGATCTTTAATCCTGATCTTAAGACAGGGAATAGATCAGTCAGTAGTGATATTAACTGACCGAATACTAACTAGGATTAGGTGAGTTAGTATCACTACCAAATCCATTTAAACTCAATTTTGCAAAGTCCTGAGTTTAATTCTAGTAAGTAATCGCTGTCTTAGGTCAGTTACTATCACTACTTTTTTTTTGTGAAATGCCAGAATAATAGTAGAGAGAGAGATTTATTTAATGATTTATTTCTTTCATCACAATTCCAGTGGCTCAGACGTTTACATGCTGTACACTGTACTAGTACTGGGTGATATTGCCTTTACATTGTTTAACTTGGGTCAAAAGATTCAGGTTGTCTTCCATAAGCTCCAGAGCTTGGTTGCACAAGTTGTTGGACTTGTAGCCCATTCCCCCTGACAGAAGTGCTGTAACTGAGTCAGGTTTATAGGCCACTTTGCTTGCACACACTTTTTCAGTTGTGACATTGCAAATTGAAACAATGCCACTACGAATGTGTGCAGTAATCAAAGCAAAAAGTAAACCAACAAAATATTACAGTCCGTGACCTTTTTTTGGCTGGGCGGGGTACATTCACAAGTACACTCCAAATTGACTCAAATGACGTCTATTACCCTATCAGAAACTTCTAAGACATCTTCACAACTGAGGGTATATACAGTAAAAGTCTGACCCACTGCAATTGTGATATAGTGAATAAGAAGTAATACTCTATTTGTCAAGAAATGTTTGAAAAAATTTACTTGTGTCATGCATGAAGTAGGTGTCCTAATGGACTAGCCAACATTATAGTTTGTAAGATTAATTTCTAAGAAATTCTAGTAAATATATTGGGACAATAAAGTATTTCCGTTCATATATTATATTTTATTATTTTGCAGAACACAGATGATTACAAGCCCAGTATTGTTCATCTAATGGAGAAAATGTCTGCATGCATCTCTAGATGCCAGCAAGGCAGAGACACATTGAAAATAACAGTATGCATAATAATTCTTTTTGCTATATCATGAAAAGAATATGCATTTCTACTGAATACACCTGCATTTCTGCAAATGAATGTTCAGATCACAGACTCCAAACAAACTAGTATAAGAATGGTTGTGGTTTCTTTCTCAGCATTGGAATGGCGTGTTTAATCTTCGATTACCAAATATGTGGCAAAAAGACTGGGAGGAAATTCTAAAGAGTCACTATAAAGCGTATCTGCAAAAGGCAAGTTTTATTTGAAATCATTAAAGTAGACAGGCTATTAAAGGCATATTAAAGTAGACAGGCATAGAGTCTGTTCTAATAATATATAACTTTTTTTTATTTAGTTAAAAAAATTAAGATTGGCTCTGACGAAAAATAGAATTGCTAATCGACAAGAATATATAGAGTATAATATATCAGTTACTTAACAGCACACACAAAAATAACCTAAATGTATTTGCATTAATTTATATTTATGCATATTTATTATTCTGTTTGAACAGAAAAACATCACTGACCAAGTGAAATACTACTGTAATAATTCTGGTGTTTGTCCAGCAATGGAAGAGTGCATGTTCGTTTGTGCCCAAGATGCAATTAACAAACTGACATCTAAGGTAGGAGCTACAGTATAATTCAGTTTTGCAATAACTGCTCTTGGGCGGTTAAGGTAGTTAATGTGTTAGACCTGCACATTAGGCTAATTGGTGTTCCAAAATTGCCCGTATTGTGTGAGTGTATGTGTGTGTGCCCTGTAATGGATTGGCACCCTGTCCAGGGTGTACCCCACCTTGTGCCCTAAGCCTCCTGGGATAGGCTCCAGGCCCCCCTCCTTAATACAGGATAAAGCAGTATTAGTAGATGAGTGAGAGTGAGTAACTCTTCTTCTGCTTTTTTTCTTTCTTTTTTTCTGTTCTATATGGATATGAACACTTTTTGGTCACTGTTTCCTCAGGATTTTCTGAAATTAATTTAATGAGTTTCCTGTTCTTTTCACACCATTGAAAGGCGCCTGGGAATGCTTAATGCATAAACCTTTGTTTTAATTGTTGCCTTTTATGCATGTCTGTTTAAATAATTGTTTATCACGATTATTTGGGGCCCTAAGCAACTAGTCATACTGCTAATATCAAAAACCTACCAAACCCGTATAAAGACCCGTATAAACACACTGACAGCTGAACAAATAATATTAAGACATTTAACTTAAATTAGAATCACACTTTCTAATATTTAATTTATCTCTGATTATGGTGTGCAATCATGTGTTCAGTTCATGGAATTCTAAATTTCTTTTATTGCAAGTATAGCAATTGTAATTTATGCATTTCTCCCACTGCCTCATCGCCACCCCCCTGCCATTTTTAGAGCATCCCGAAAGGACCGCAGTCCAGTTTGGTAAGTCTAATATAGACACAGACATAATACAATATAAACATGTACCAGATTATAAATGATGTTATGGATTATTTGTTGATAGACTTTGTATAAAAGTACAGACTAGTAAAGACTACCTGACTATCTCACATCTCACATATCTGGTCCTTTTCCAAACTATTGCTACAAACCTGGGAGCACAAAATTGTATAAACGATGTGTTAAGGTTGAACTGGAACACTTACTACACCAGGCGTATGACTGAATGGCCAAATTTCCCACACATGGAGTGGAGTGTATTATAACAGCAAAGTTGGGCGACACAAATGGAAGGCAAAAGCATACAGTACAAGTCACAAGTTTGGACAGACCTTCTAATTATTTTTTTTTGTTTAGTGATTTATTTTCTACATTTTAAAACAATACTGGAGATTTAAAAACTATGAGAAATACACACATGGCATTAGGTAATTAAGTACCAACAACAACAGTTGTCAGTTGTTATTTTAAAGACATGAAGGTAAGCTGTTCTGGAGCAGTTTTTGCAAGAACAGTATTGTGTCAAGTGCATTTGCAAAACCCATCAAGCTCATAACGTCTTCTCATAACGATCTTCCCAAGAAAACAAGACCAAAACTGAGCTCTGCTGCAAAGAAGAATTTCATTTAGAGTCACCAGCCTTAGAAATCACCAATTAATAAACAGCACCTCAGATTAGAGCTCTTTAAAGATCTGTTCATAATATAAAGATGTAGAAAGAAATTAAAATAAGGAAAGATCATGGAATTAGAAGGTGTGTCCAAACTTTTTACTGGTATGGTGTATGTGGATGTGATGGTCAGGTGACCACATTCAGAGTATTCTAAAAAGTAAAGTAAAAAGTAAAAGTAAAGTATTTACCAACGTACCAGTTGGTAAATACTTTAATTTTACTTTTTACTTTACTTTTTAGAATACTTTTTGTATTTAGAATACTTTAGAATACTTTTGGTATTCAGAAAATACCAGTACCATGAAAATATTTTTCTGAATACTAAAAGATAAATAAGCATATTCTTTCTGTCATTATTTCTACTGTAAATTCATGTTCTAGAACAGTAAGATCAAGATAATTTTTATTTGATCAGAAAAAAATATATTTGATCAGCAATATTTAAAAAAAGAAAATATAAGATATAACATATTTCAAAAAAGAAAATAAAAAACTGAAAAGTGTTGCTTGCATTAAGCTTTTACTCCCCAATACCAGGACCGACCTAAGATATTTTAAACAAGGAAAAGTTCAAGGGAAAAACAGCTCCCATTTTTTAAATAAAACACTGCAGGAAGTGGAAGCTTATCACCCAAGCGCTACCTAGAAAAGGCCTTCCCTCAAAACATACAGTAGCACACATGCATGAGACTGGTGAGAAAAGCTACAGGGAGGCCATCAGTCAGTCTGAAGGAGTTACAGAGAACAGTGGATAACAGAGATGCCAGAAAACCATTTCAGTAGCTCTGCATAATTAAGGACTGTTATTTAGAGGGGTGGCTCTGCATAATTAAAGTGGTTGGTTAAAAGGACACAATTTCTAAAAAAAAAAAAAAAAAAAAAAAGAGAGAGAGAGACAACTTTAAATGCACCAGAGTGACCCAGTAAAGATATGGGTTTTTGGTGTGATGAGCCCAAAGTTTGTGTTCAGGCCACAATTACCTCAATTAACAAATTTAGAGGTAAAATTAATAAATATAGAGGTGGCAGTAATACTATGGAATGTTGTTGGAATGGAATGGTTTTCACTCACAGAATCTGGGCTTCTTTTAAAAATTATTTTAAAGGAGAATGGATGTGTGGCACTAATTAATTATTGCAGTCAACAAATATACTGCACCACATCAAATTTGGCAGGAATAATAAGCTAAAATCAAAGATCACAAAATTACAAACAGATTTAATTATTGCATCAAAGGTGATTCTGCCAATTACTAGTCTGAAGTGGACAAATACTTCTGCAAGCAGCATTTTAGTTGTAAGACTTACAAAAGTGTCCGTTGTAATCCAGCTGAATTTGAATTCTGAGGTTAAATATTTCTTTAATGCACTGTATTCTTTTGGCATTATATTGTATGTCCTTAACAAGTACAACTGTGCTGTCAAATAGAGGAATCTATTACAATCAACATCAAAGTTTCCTAAATGTGCAACACTACTGTCCATCATTATCGACAACAAACTATGTGGTCTAGACTGGAACCATGAGAACTGCTTTCATCTTCTTTATGATGAACAACTAAAAGATGTTTTCTTGACAATAGGTAAGATCTTTTTTTCCTTTTAAAATATGACTTATTCATCTAGTTATGTCAGTTATATTTTTGTGTGTATAAAGTTATGATGAAATATTAATTCTCGGTGATGTCACTACTTTCACTTTTACAACACTGAAAATTGCATGATTTTCTGAAAAAAAAGTAATCGATACCATGTTTTATTATAAACTAAGTAATTATAGAACAGGGTACATACATAATCTTGCATTCTATTATCATGCCTTTTAACCTCTGACAAATTACATGAATAATATTAAAGTATTCTAACCTGGAAGTGGTTAGAATATGTTAGGCATCAAGTTAAGATTTTGTTCCTGAAGTTGATGTATTGGAAACAGAAGAAAATAGGCAAGCATGAGGATTTGAGTGACTTTGACAATGCCAGAATGTGGTGGGTAAAAGCTGGGTCAGAGCAACTCCAAAATTGCTGGGATGTTGCCACCTCCAGTGGTCAGGACCAATCAAACGTGCTCCAGAGAAAGAAAACCAATGAACCAGTGACAGGGTCATGGGCGGCCAGAGCTCACTGATGCGCATGGGGAGCTGGCCCATGTAGTTCAATTCAATAGAAAAGCTAGCATAGCTCAAAAATTGCTGAAAAAGTTGGACCAGTAAAAGCAGGCCCAATAGAAACAAGTCAGAACACACAGCGCATCAAAGTTTGTTGCAGATGGGGCTGCATACAATTGGCACAGGAGCATCAGAACTGGACCACATAGTAATGGAAGAAGGTGGCCTGTCCTAATGTTTTCACATTCATGTGGATGGGGAGGTGCATGTGTGTCCCTTACCTGGGAAGAGATTGGAGCACGAGGCACTATGGAAAGAAGGTGAGGAAATGCTTTGAGCAATGTTCTGCTGTGAAGCCTGGGGGTCCTGCCTTTCATGAGGATGTTACTTTACACATACCAACCTAAACATTGCTGAACAAGTACACCCCTTTATTAAAACAGTGTTCCCTAATACAGATGTGGCCATTAAGACTGCGTGTGTTTTCCCGCGAGATGCCGCAAATTTAGCGTGCCGCGACTTGCCACAAGCAACATCCGGGAATTTAAATAAATGTGTTGTGCTTCACTGAATATCCGCCAGATGGCGCATGGAAGGACTTTATCTAAAAGCCG
>JAOVVA010123686.1:0-11112 GCA_028565275.1 Leiocassis micropogon | reverse complement strand
GGGCGTGGGAAAGGATACAGACAGACTAGGGTAAACATGAGCACATGGAGAAAGTGACAGCGTGGGAAAAAAGAGAGCACAAGGCATACCGGGCATAAATCATGACAGCTGGAGAGAGTTTTAATAAAGCACAGTAGTAATGCACAGGCAACTAAAGAGAACAGGAGGAAGAGCAACTTGCCTAGAATTGCAGGCCTGAGTGATACACCATGCTTAGTGTGCAAGGACACCTCACATTCAGCTTTTACTCACTGCAAAAATCATAGGCTCTGTTTCCAGTGTTTCTCGCCTGATCATCCAAGAAATCGCTGTCCAAAGGAAATGAAGGATGCTTCCTCACCCAACCAGCATTCAAACTGAGTGATCTACGTGCGAGGGAGGATCACGTAGATCTTGGGAATGAATCTCCCATATCCTGTTTCGATGATGTGATGGATTGTGAGTCTTTAAGTCAAATGTTTAGTGATGTATCTTCTGACAAAACAGTCATCCTTCAGGGTGTACAAAGAGTTCCAAAAGCTGATAGCTTGTTTTACACTTCTGTCTCAGTTGAGAAGAATATTATCTTTAAAGCTTTAATCGACAGTGGATCAATGGCGTGTACTATCAGCAAGTCTGCTGAAGAAAGTCTGCTGACGAGTAACCCAGATATGACAAGTCAGTCTGCACAAGATATTGTCATTGTTGGTTGTGGTGGTCACTAAGTTACCCCTACCGCAATCTATGATCTTAAAGCCACAGTGTACGGCTGCTCCATGACAATTCCTGTTTTGGTTGTGCCTGGGCAGACCAAAGAGATGATTTTAGGCACAAACGTCATAAAACGACTTCTGATGCAATTGAGAGAAACCGATGGTTACTGGAGGCTCATGGTTAAGTCAAGTAACAACGAGAATGATGATTGCTCTATGTTTCTATCACTTTTCTCTAATACAGAATGATTGAGAGGTGAATCCATACCTGATAAAGTCGGTACTGTAAAATTGTGAAGGAGTGTGACTTTAGAGCCACAAACTGAACATCTGGTTTGGGGTAAGCTACCACAGTCTTCTGTCTTGTCAGTAGGCAGCACCGTGATTGTGGAACCAACAGAGTCCAAAGCGAGACCAAGACAAATACTGGTTGTAAGAGTCATAACACCACTATGAGGAGATGGTTCTATCCCTTTGAAAGTCATCAATCCCACTAATCACAGAGTTGTGTTGAAGAGAAATGCAAAAATAGCCGATGTGTCACCTTGTATTACTGTTCAAGATTTACCACTACCAGATAAGATCCAGTCAAATTTGCAGTGTACAGAGGAACCATCACCTCTTAGATCCAGTGATGAAATGACGCAGGTCTTGAGTGACTTGAACCTTGGCGATCTTGATTTGGAGTCATGTGAAGTGTCAGCCCTCTGGAAAGACAGGTTGTTACACATGATTGAGAAGTATGAGTCAGTTTTCTCAAGAGACAAAATGGATTGTGGAGAATCTAAAGGCTTTGTCCATCGAATTAACCTTACTGATGACCAACCTTTCCGTTTCCCATACAGGCGTATACCTCCAAACCAGTATGCCAAACTGAGAACAGTGCTTAATGAGATGGAGGAAAAAGGTGTCATCCGCAAGTCACGTAGTGACTATACGTCCCCTCTCGTTCTAGTTTGGAAGAAAAGTGGTGAGCTCAGAATTTGCACCGACTTTAGGTGGTTGAACGCAAGAACTGTCAGAGACGCCTACCCCTTACCACACCAGTCAGATGTGTTAGCTGCTTTGGGTGGCAATGCGTTCTTTTCAACCATGGATCTTACTTCAGGGTATTATAATGTCCCTCTGGAAGAAAAGCACAAAAAGTATACTGCCTTCACTTCCCCATTTGGCCTACATGAGTATAATAGGCTTCCTCAAGGTCTCTCCAATAGCCCAGCCATTTTCATGAGAATGATGATGTCTGTCTTTGGAGATGAGAATTTCAGTAGTGTCCTCTGTTACCTTGACGATTTGATGGTGTTCGCTCCTTCGGAATCCATAGCCCTTCAACATCTTGAAATGGTTTTCTCACAGTTGTCGTATCATAATCTGAAGCTGGCTCCAAAGAAATGTTGTTTCCTGAGGCGATCAGTGAAATTTCTTGGACACATAATAAGCGAGGAAGGAATGAAGACTGACCCTGGGAAAGTTGAGGCAATTAGCAAGATCCAAGCTTCTGATCTGGTGGAACTTGATGGAAAAACACGATGTCAGAAAAAGATCAGATCCTTTCTTGGAATGGTTCTATATTATCAACATTTTATTGAAGGATGTTCAGCGAAAGCTAAGCCTCTATTCAAGCTGACATCAGGTGCAATAAAACAGACTCCTGTCGCGAAAGGACGGAAACCAAGAAAGAAAGTTAGCTACCCCAAGCTATCCCCAGCTGACTGGACAACGGATTGTGAAGAAGCTCTGCACACCTTAAAACAGGAATTGACAAAGAATGTAACTCTGGCTCACCCAGACTTTAGCCAACATTTCATTTTGACCGTTGATGCATCGTTCGATGGAGTTGGAGCTGTATTGTCGCAAGTTCTGCCAGGTGGAGGGATTGCCAGACCTGTAGCCTTTGCAAGCAGAACTCTCTCTCGCTCACAAATGAACTATCCAGCTCACAGATTAGAGTTCTTTGCCTTAAAGTGGGCTATCTGTGAGAAGTTTAGCCATTGGCTGAAAGGACACCACTTTACGGCATGGACAGACAATAATCCTCTCACATATATTCTGACTAAACCTCGACTTGATGCATGTGAGCAGCGATGGGTGGCAAAGCTTGCTTCTTACAGTTTTGATTTGAAACATGTCCCGGGAACAAAAAATGTTGTCGCGGATGCTCTGAGCCGTGAGCCATTTGTTCAGTCATGCATAGGGAAGCGTCTTATCACTGAACCATACCTGTCTCTGTTAAAGGATGTCAGTGGTATTGTTGACAATTCTGTTCAAGATGCCTTTAAGTACGCAAGTAATCACCAGGTGGTGCAGGGAGTTACCGAATGTCCTCATGACACGACACCTCCAGGTTCTTCTGGAAGCCAGGAAGTTTCTGCGCTGTTGGTAGCACACGCTACGGGTAGTTTAAGCGAAGTGCTGGGGACAGTACCAGTCATCCCGCAGCCAGAACAGGTTGACCCTCCTTTGTATCACAGCAACATCGTAACGGCACAAGGACAGGATAGTACTTTGTGTCGGATTTGTATTACATTAAAAGATGTCGGAAACCATCTAAGAAAGAACAATCAAAGGAATCCACAAGTGTATGGAAATTCTTTAAGCACTATGACAAACTTGTCATCTCTAATGGAGTTCTATATAAGGTGAAGAGGGACCCGAAGCTAAACAAGAAACTGTATCTGTTTGTTGTACCTGCTTCTTTGAAGTCAAAAGTTCTCCATGGAATTCATGATGCAACGGGACATCAAGGGCGTAGTAGAACACTGTCACTTGCAGGACAACGATTCTTCTGGATTGGAATGAAAAATTATATTGATGATTATGTGAAGAATTGTCGACGATGTGTCGTCGGAAAAACCTCAGAACCCAATGCTTGTGCTCCATTAGAAAGTATTCAAACATCGGAACCCCTAGAATTGGTCTGTATCGATTTTTGGTCAGCAAAGGTCAGGGATGGAAAATCTGTGGATGTGCTGATTGTGACGGATCATTTTATGAAAATGGCCCATGCATTTCCGTGCCAGAATCAGTCAGCCAAGCAAGTTGCGAAAAGGCTCTGGAATGATTTCTTTTTAGTCTATGGATTTCCTAAAAGAATTCATTCTGACCAAGGGGCTAATTTCGAGAGCAAGCTAATCAAAGAACTGTCGACCATGGCGGGTGTGGACAAGTCGCACACAACACCATACCATCCCATGGGTAACGGCATTGCCGAGAGATTCAACAGAACTCTTGGAAGCATGATCAGGACATTGCCTTCTAAAGCAAAGTCAAAATGGCCTCAGATGTTGCATCAGCTTACCTTCTGTTACAACTGCACAGAGCATGAGACAACAGGCTTTGCGCCATTCTTTCTTATGTTTGGCAGAGTGCCTCGTCTCCCCATTGACGTCCTGTTTCAAAATGTGCTTCTCAATGAGGATGTGGTAGATTACAAAGATTTTGTCTCCAGGTTGAGAAGAGATTTGCGGGAAGCAGCTCACATTGCACAGATGCACACTCTGAAAGAACAGGAACGACATGGCAGACTCTATAACAGAAAGGTGAAAGGCAGCCCACTGACTGTTGGTGATAGAGTACTGGTCGCGAACAGAGGTGAAAAAGGAAGAAGAAAAGTTGCTGACAAATGGGAGTCATCCCCATATGTAGTCATGGCTGTGTATCCGGACATCAATGTTTACAGAATCCAGGAAGTTAACTCGAACAAAGTGAGAGTGGTCCATAGAAATTTCTTGTTGCCTGTGAACATCCTACCCATTGATGACCCTCAGGAACAGGATGGAAAGGACGATGCTGTGAATAATGAAATTGATCTTCAGGAAAACAAAGTTGACCATGATGCCAGAACTGCAAACTAGATATTACGTAATCTTGATGGCTTTGATGTGGATGAACGTACAAACTGTACGGACTTACCTGATGTGTCTGATTGTGTGTCAGGGATCTTGGATTCTGCACGTTCTGATGCTGGGGACCTGCAGGGAAGAAGTGGTGTCGAAGAGATTTGTGATGTTGAGAGAAGAGATGTAAATGTGACAAGTGATGCTGACTTGCCTGAAATAGGAGGTCAGGATTCTAACTCGATTTAAGGAGAACGAGTTAGTGATAATGTCACACAGGAGAATGTGGTGTGCACACAGCCGAGGCATGTTGAGGCCGCAGTAACTCAAACTAAGCTTGGCGGAGTCATTAAGCCTCCCAAAAGACATGAACAAACAACACATGGACAGTTCAGCCTCTACAGTAAGTTCTTTAGTTTATTTAGTTAAAAGCATTTTCACATAAAAAGAAAGGTTACATTTTATTTCATGCTTCAGGTTGAGAACACTAGGGAAATAGTCTGATGTAGAGATTATAAATCAAATATGGAGTTAGTACATAATAGAAATCTTTTTGAGGTGTAACGGGCATCTCTTTAGTCTACCACGAGATTGGGGTTGGCGCCTCTCTAAATCTTTAGGTACTCCTCATGGGAGAATCTATGATTGACAGCTAGATTGTACTGCAAGTGCATTTTTTTTCTCTCTCTCTCTGTTTTTTTATTGATCGAGGACATGAGGTTGCGGTTCTATGTATTTTTTTTTCTTTTTTTCCCCTCTCTCTACTGTTACATTTTTCTTATTATGGTATGTCCACATTAAGCAGGATATAAGGGGGGTGTATGTAACGAGATAAATGAGTTCTGAAGTTCTGTAAGTAAATTCTGTGTTAATGTGAATGCGCTTCCTATTGGTTACGCCGGGGGCGCTGTTTCCCACTGTGTTGAACGGTCTGCAGCAGAGCTATGGAGAACTGCTGTGGGTGGAGTTATAACATTTTCGAGCTTGCCATTTTGTCTCCTACTGCTTTGTGTGCAGAGCTATGGAGAACTGCTGTGGGAATCAAATAAATTGCGACATCATCCAAGTTCTGAGTGTGTGTGCTGATGACGGGTGGGACAAACCGGGTCAGAGAAAGAAAAATCAAGAAGGTCACATATATGCATGACAAAACAACTTAATAAACATTATTTGACAAAGATGTATTTCTACACACAGTAAAGTATTGTTTAGTACAAAGTGTAGTTTTTATTTTTAAATTCTTTACAAAACTTGTTACAATGTTACGAGTAAAAATTGTTTTATATTATGGTGGAATACTTGTTTTATATTACACTGACAAAGTCAAAGCTAATTTTCCCCATTAGAAATAATGGAAACTCTGACAATTCTTTCCACAGCCCAAATATTCATATAAAATAATTAATATAAAATGTAAAAACAACACAAATTAACCTGCACTTGCCGACATACCAGTGTTTCTGTTAGTGTGTGTTTGTGCGTGTGTATGAAGCTAAAGTAAGATGAGGAGGAATGACATCCTCCCTCCTTCCCTCCCTCCCTCTCATCTTATACATTAGCCCTCCCCCTTCTCTTATTTGAGGGGGCTGAGTGGGACGACTTTTACACACACACACACACGCACACACACACACACACACACATGCACACTAAAGGAAACACTGCTCTATCAGGAAACAATAAACTAATAACACATGAGCGCACACATACTACCATAATCACTGCTGTAATATAAGAACAACACAAATTACAGAGACGGAGCAGTGTGTGTGTGAAAGAGAAAGGAAGAGAGAACACACTGATTCCATCTCACACTTTCTCTAATTACACTTGCTTTTGCTTTACACACGTAGGCAGGTGTGTTATAATAAACAGCACGCTCACGCCTGAAAGGACAACTTTCACACACACATACAAACAGAAAATAAAAAATGCTTTATGCACACATACATGGTCACAGTGTTATAGTAAGCAGTACACGCGCGCACTGAAGTTGACTATACGAGTGGCACACGCGCACTGAGACAGAGCATCGGAGATGATTACCCATAATTCAGCAGCGCACGAGAGAGAGAAGAACCATTGGCTCAGTTGTGATCATGTGACAAGGAGCGCATGCATGCCACATGATACTCGATGATCCTTGGCACTCATATATCAAGACACGCTCATTGAACGTACTTAAGGTCACTCGCAATCAGAGGTTCCACTGTATATTATATTATATTATATTATATTATATTATATTATATTATAACGTACCTGAGATAATACAAAGTATATATTTCTTACAACTACAGAATTTGGAAGAAATATATAATGCATGTACATGCATGATATGTAATATTATCTATGCACTTTGCTTTGGGCAACTGAAGAATAGACAGCACGTGGATCCACCTTTTCATCGTGTCTTTTGGTCCGTCTGGTTTTCATTTTAGAAAACTGTAGTGCAGCGTAAGTCACAGCGTCAGATTCACCAGCCTGCGGGAACAAAAAAGATGCACAAAGATAATAAAATATAAATATAAATAAATAATAAATCAGGCAAATAACAAATCTAGCATATTTTCTCTAGATGTTTTTATTGAGCTAAGGTAAAGATTAATAGAGATGTAAAGTTAGATTATAACGTAAAGATTAATAGAGATTATAGATAACATTAAAGAACATGTGCTTTCATTCTTCCTGTATTTATCAGGTATAACGTTTCTTACTCGTATTGTTATTATATTAATTCAAATTATAGTTATTAATTGTAATCCATGCAATTAGTCACTTAAATAAAAACATTTAATACAAACCTATAAAACACAAAACCAAGCAGTCTATAAATAATATCAATGTAATATTACCTGAATATGGTAAATGGTGGTATTAATGATAACAAACAATGATTAATAAACAAAGAATAAGTATACTTTTATGTATGTAATAAAGCTAATACTTTAATGGCCAGATAATATTAATTACTTAAATAAATCATTTTTACAGTTTAAACCCATGCTTATATGTAATTAAATTAAATAATTTCAATAATTAATAGATTTCCATAAAATTAAGAGTGAACTGTTTCTTTTAAATATTATGTACAAACTATACTTTTACCTAATGTTTTTGCATAATTGAACAGTTTGGGTATTTCATTTCTTTAAAAAATATCAAGAATTAAAATCCATTTGAGTTTCACAAATAATCTAATAAGAGAACATGAAAATATAGGAAAAAAATAAATCAAACCATGAACTTTATTCCTATATTTTATTATTAACAGCATTGAAAATACATATTTGTCTTCAACTTAAAAGTTTTCACTGAATGGTTAAATTTTTAAGTTATTCAATTCAATTTTATTTGTATAGCGCTTTTAACAAATGGCATTGTCCCAAAGCAGCTTTTCACAATAAAAAAAAATTATGATATCAAGATATTGATTTCTGTTACAGAATAAATCAATTTAATCATTCTATATTACTCAGACTTACCTTGTTATCTTCAGCTACAGCACCTAATGCAATGAATTATTATTATTATTATTATTATTATTATTATTATTATTATTATTATTATTATTATTATTATTATTATTATTATAGAAGTAATATTTGACCTGTGTGAGTTTTTCTGTGTTTCAGTATGATGAAGACCAGGACGCTGAAAAGAATCACACTCATTGCACCAAACGCCACAGTCAGCATTAAGAACACAGCAGGAGAGTCTGAACCTTGGAGAGAAACATTAAAGAAAACATTTAGACCATTAAACCTGCATTATACAGTATTGGAATTTAAACATGTACAGAAATTTATGTTAGAACAAGAAACAACCGACCTGTTGCTTTGTCCTTGGAAAACGGAATATTTACATCTGAACAAAGAAAGATTCAACATTTATAACCTTATTTATCTTAATCAACTTTTACAAAACCTACTGACTCTGTATAAATTTACCTTTCACATGTAAAGAGGTCGAGTTACTAAAGAACATCTTGACCTGTTCCATGTAGCTGCAGTAATAGAGTCCTGTATCAGAGACATTTACTGCAGTGATGGTGAGAGACGTGTTCTTGTCATGAACAGACATCACTATTCTCTCACTCTCAGTAAAGAAGTAACACGCTGTTAATGAATCTGGGATTATAAATTTTTTACAGCCAATAGGAAGTGGAACTGAATCACTCGTGTGTTTAAACCAGAAGATGTAACCTGTCTTAATCAGGTCATGTTGGCACCAAATAGTGACTTTATCTCCAACTTCTGCCTCCAAAGTTAAAGAGCACAGAGTCTCTGAGAGCAAAACTGCAAAACACACGCACACACACACACACACACACACACACACACCTCATTTATAACATAGCACATATTTTATTTTCATACAAAAAAATATAATTTATTAAGCAATATTAATAAATGCATTTATTTTCTTTTAAAATGGCATATACTCAGTAATGTTAAATCTTAGACAAAATATTTTTCTTTCTATTTTCGGAAGTTGCATTTTATGTACATTATTCCTTACATGAATGTATAATTAACAATTTAATTATTCAGTAAATTGCAACTTCCGAAAATTAAATCATCATTAAGATGATTAAGACTTACCCATGACACAGAGTAACACAGGCAGAGCTTTAATCTGGACCATTGTGTATCAGCCGAGAGACAAAGAGGAAACGGTCTGATGGGTAAAACTAACACTGGTTTATCTGTGTGTGAGGGGTGTGGAGATTTATGCAGCCTACAACACCTAGGAAAAACAGAAGAAACAAAACCTAACCTACCAAACACGCTAATGTATATTCATTTTCCAATAACATATACACCAGTTTATTTTACATTTAGGCAGATGCTCTTAACCAGAGCAACTTACTTTTTTTTTTTTTTATGTCATTATACTTCTGAGCAGTTGAGGGTTAAGGGCCTTGCTCAAGGGCCCAACAGAGGCAAACTGGTGGTTGTGGGGTTTGAACCTGGGATCTTCCGAACCATAGACCAATGCCTTAACCACTGAGCTACACCTGGCCCATCTGTCTGATATCCGTCAGTATCAAAGTTCAAATATTTCATTAGGTTGCAGTGCCGTGCTCTCACAGTGACGTATTACAGAGGAAAAGATCTTTGCTCAGTGTTCATTGCAGAGTGACTTACATTTAATTATGCAAGGTAATTATATTAATTTAGCCATTTTATAATGCATCATCTTGGGAAACTAAATGTGTTGGATATATTTAAAACTATTTGAAAAAATATAATATATATTTTAAATATAACTATCAGTAGTGTGAACTGGTCTATAAAAAAACAGTTATAAACTATAAATAACAGGTATTAGAAACAAAATCTTTCTTCTTTTTTTCCTCTTCTTCTTTTTGCAAAACGAATAATGGAAATAGTGTGGATGGTAGCAAAGCAGCCGGTGGGTAAAACCAGATGAACCACAGATGAGGGTGTCAGTTCTTACAGTTCAGATGCAGCATAATGTGTGCAAACGTACCATGTGTGACGTCTGTGGTCAGAAAAGAGTCAAACGATAAAAATAAACATGGCTGCAGTGTTCAAGGTAAAATGTGTGGTTTAAAACATGGCCTCAAAAAACTACAAGATAGTTGAGATGGTATAGAAATTTAGGTGGCTATAACATCATTTTATTATTGGCCTCAAAAATTTTGAACATAAGCATTTTACAGTTTTTTTTTTTTTTTTTTTGATATTTTGATTCAGTACTATATAGAAACAGAATTAGAAACAGTTTTAGCTTTTGTACACAAGGATTTGTCCAGTTAACTGTTAACTTACATTTGATCAGTCAGGTAACCAGTAACATACATCCTCAGCTCTCTATGTTCTATAGGGCTTAAGATTTGGACGGGCCGCTTAACTATAGAACATACTGTAGTTCTTGGAAAAAGAAATCACAGAAGATGAATCTCCTTGAGCATTTTAAAAAATGTATTTCTACATTGTAAAAAATCCAACTAGCAAAATGTTGGCATAATGAGTATTACTTAGTAACATGGACAATAAGACATGAAAAAGCTGACTGAACTAGTGAAAACAAGTTCATTAAACAAATCACTGGGTCAACTAAGGTCTATTTACTGAACAGACTTGCTAATGCACGCACGGAAGTTGGTTCGAAAGTTGGCACATGCGCGCTGTTACGTTTCTGAAGTGGTGGGTGTATTTTGAACATCATGTGGATTAGCAGCGCGTTTTACACCTAACAGACAATTTCTTCTTTTAAACTTTGGTAAGTGCATATATTTATATCGAAGTCCTTTGTAGAAATTGTCTTAACATTGTTACAACCCGCAACAGGTTGATCTGTGTATGTTTATGCTTCTGTGCTTTGTAGCGTGTGTGTATATTGTACCCAGGTCGTGCTCCGCCCCTGATTCCACTCCAGGTTTTCCGACTGCCACTACAGCGTGTCCAGGTTCGGCTCCGCTCCTATTCCACTCCAGGTTTTTCGACTGCCACTACACCAGCGGCTGGCTGACCTTCCACACGTGCACTTCCACCCTGAGTGACGTCAGCAACGAGCGGACCAGTTATAAACCGGAGAGAGACGCGGGAACGGGG
>JAOVVA010123505.1:0-11120 GCA_028565275.1 Leiocassis micropogon | reverse complement strand
GTTCATGCTGTTTGTTAGACTGCGTGAGTGAAATAAAGTACTCCCAGCCATTGCATTGGGCAGCAAGCAAGCTCACTCGTCTCTCCACCATCCTTTCCGGCGATAAAATGCTACAATACCTTTATTTTTAAGAGCATTTTTTTGGTCACACAACTGCCTAATAAGCAAAGAAATATTAATAAATGGTAAGGACACATCTAAAATAGGATATTTTTGATCAAACGTGAGCAATTTAAAGAGATAGTGGAATCTATGTGCACAAATACTATGATCATACACTATAAGTATATAGCAGGCGATGTTATGCAAATTAGTATGTGGTGCTTCTGTGTATGTTTCAAATCTTTTATACTTTTATTTATACTTGTATTTATTATCGTTTTCAGCACTTTGTCATGTGTTGATTATACGGAACTATCCTTTTTATGTAATATGGTGGGGAATGTTTTTTCCTCACCGTTGTTGTGAATCGTATCATGTTTAATGGGGTCATGTGTTGCAAGTATAATGACATATATATGTAGTCACGTTCTACTGTGGTAGAAATGCTTTTAATAACGGGTGCAGGGCCCTTGACGTATTGCCTGTTTGTAATTTGTGAGTTGGGAGACACACTGCATTCATAACATAGAAATAATGCCTTCAATCTTATTAGTAACATTTGTTTTGCTGTAAGTTAAAGATTTAACTAGTCATATTAAATAATGCTTAAATCTTTATTTGGTACACAAACTCATTCCACATGCATATACCATAATACAGAAACAAAGCTGTCATAGAGAGTACGCTATAAAATTGTGTATACTGTATTAAAAATTAGACATTGCCATTGCTTATATGTATCTCTGTAAACATACACTAAAATATCACATATATTTTTACTATTCTTTATTTGTTTTATTTGGAATCACAAATCCCCACCTACAGTAACCACTGATTTATCTCTCTTACAATCATCTTATCTTTCTTATTCTATGTAAGCAGCACTTATAAAACAGCATACAGTAAGATCTAAAAGTCTTATAGAAAAAAAACGGTATATCACTTGGTGATGACTTTTTTGTCATCATTACATTTTTGATGCATTTAGAAATCTGCATTCTTGGTATAATCATCCTCACCATAATGCTACAGAAATATTACAGAAAAAGACAAAAGTAAGCACAAAGGATTAAAACAACTTTAAAAATGCACTCAGCTGAACAAAACAGCTATTTATTGGGCTAGTTTGAGTATTTGTGATAGATCTCACACAATTATAAATAGAATTGCTCATATCAATAATACATTATTATAATAATACAAAACTACATTTTTATATACTTACGGCTAAGTGGCCACCTCCTGATATGCAGGATTTTGGTTCACTGTGATGCATAGTTTACAAAAAGAGAGAAATATAGATATTGGCAGAGTGGAATACTATATGTCCAATGGATAATCTATTTTCAAATTAATTTAAAAAATGTACAGTTATGTTGTTTAATAACCATGTTGTTTATAGCATTTATTCAGCAGAAATCTGCGAATAAAAAGTTTTAGCAAGCTATATGTAATAAGCTTTGTCTTTTTCTTAAGAATAGAAGTTCTTACCTGATCTAGTCTATAGAATAGTGAACCACTATTCATTTTATTTATATATTAGTATAACTTGTTCAAGAGAATGTACTGTACCTCTTTGGTGATGCAAATTGAGGTTTTGAATATCAGATGTGGCCGTTGCACTGATATCGTATATTCTGTAAATAAAAGATTTTTTTTTTTTTTTTTTAAACTACTGTATGCATTTGGCACATTCAGATTTAAATTCAGATGTTTCAGGCACAGATGTTCAATTCAAAAGTAAAGTTCTTGGAGTAAGTTCAATTCAATTCAATTAAATTTTATTTGTATAACGCTTTTATTTATTATAAGTCATTGTCACACATTTATAGAGTCAAAAGATAATTATGGAAATGTGTATGTTATGTGAAAAAATGTATGAATCAAAATTATCAGATTGACCCTGAATTAAGTCTAATTATTTAATTAGTGAAATTAACTAGAGACATTTGGGTTGGAACGTAAAAGCAGCAGCACCACCACAGCAGACCGTCCAATACCCACGCAACTTGGCAAAGGTTTTAACAGATCCTGACACAACCCCTGATGATGACAATGATAACATAATTTCCATCAAATTTTTGTGATGAAATCATAACACAAACGAATAATTTGGACAATAATCACCTGGAAAATCTGCTGGAGATGCTATGTTTAAGAAATGTTTAGAACAATATTACTGCACTTAAGTATCATGGTTTATTGGAAAATATATTAATAAGTAACCTATTTAAGTTGAAGTTCTTTTAAACAAATCTATCTTTTTTGGTTTTGGTAGCCTACATTTCAGTTGCATAAATTGAGTTGCATAAGTATTTGATCCCCCAAACAACAATAATATTAGCTCGCACAGACTGGTTATGTGCTCATGTGGTACACAGATTAATTTAAGAAGGTGCTCCTAACAACAACTTGTTATGTGTATAAAAGCCACCTGTCCACAGAATCTCTATCTTCCATTTAAACCTCACCACTATGGGTAAGACCAAAGAGCTGTCAAAGCAAGTCAGGAACAAGATTGTAGACCTGCACAAGGCTGGACTGAGCTACAAGACCATTGGCTATAAGCTTGGTGGGAAGGAAACAACTGTTGGAGCGATTATTCGCAAATGAAAGAAATACAAAGTAACCATCAATCGCCCTCGTTCGGGAGCTCCATGCAAGATTACACCACATGAGATACTGTAAGGATAATCATAAGAAAAGTTAGGCATCAGTCCAGAACTACATGGGAAGAGATTGTGAATGATCTCAAGGCAATTGGAACCTCAGTCACAGAATAAACCATTGGTAACACAATGGATCGAAATTCTTCAGTGCTGCAAGGTCCCCCTCCGCAAGAAGGCACATGTATAGACCCATCTGAAGTTAGCCAATGAACAGAAAAGGATTGGGAAAAACTGCTCTGGTAAAATGAGATCAAATTGAGCTTTTTGGCATCAATTCACTGACTCACCGTTTTTGGATAAAGAAAAATGCATGGATGTGGGAAACATCATGCTTTGGGGTTGTTTCTCTGGTTTTTCTGTTTCTAAAGGTACAGGCCAAATTTTTAATTTTGAATGAGAACTTCCTGAAGATCTGTCATAGATCTTTCAGCATGACTATGACCCAAGACATAATGTCAAGGCAACTAAGGAGTGGCTCAAAAAGAAGCCTAGCCAGTCTCCAGACCTTAATCCTACAGAAAATTTAATCAGACAGATAAGATGACTTAAGGATTTAGAGAAGATCCATATAGAAGTGTAGACCAAAATCCCGATGTGTGCAATCTTGGTAACCAATTATAAGAAATGTTTTACCTCTGTGCTTGTTAACAAGGTTTATTCGACCAAGTACTTAGTCATGTTTTGCTCAGGAATCAAATAATTATTTACCTCATTGAATTATATTATTTGGGGCTTTTTGGTTGATATTCTGTCTCTATCCTTTACGATGAACTTATGATAAAAATTATAGAGCTTTCATGCCTTTGTACTGTAAGTGGGCAAACTTACAAAATCTGCAGGGGATGAAATAATAAATTTCCCCTCTGTATACTGTATATGTATGTATAGGGCACTGGTGGCTCAGTGGTAGGTGTTTCGCCTGCCATGCGGAAGGCCCGGGTTCGATTCCCAGCCAGTGCCCAAACCCCAGCCAATGGATGCAGTGCCGGTCCCAAGCCCGGATAAAATGGGAGGGTTGCGTCAGGAAGGGCATTCCGCTGTGGCGACCCCTTGCCGGGAGCAGCCGAAAGACCAACAACCAAACTACAACAACAACCAAACTTTCTAACAAGATTTGGGGCCTTAACAATAGGAGCTGATTAGCCTGCTAATGCATTCACTAGTCACCTCATTCTCATTGTATAGGACTATGCTGATCTTTTTATTTACTTGTTCTTAAATTAAATAATGAATTTTTCTTAGAATTTTCACATTCCTACCCACTTTTAAAGAATTTTCTACATCTGTTATATTTCTTGTTCCATTGTAACCAGTGTTGTGTAAAACAGTGCTTTTACCGCCATGGGTTGCACATCACTATACAAGTACACTAGGTTCGATTAGAGTATAGCATGAAAGCTGACAGAGTCTGAAGTTAAACATTGTTGTCCAACTCCATTAATCTTGGGTCATTATCAGGCTGCAACAACCATCTTCATGCAACTCCAGATCATAACACTGCTTCCAGATGTTTGTACATTGGCCACTATGCATGATGAGTGCATCACTCCATATTTCCTTCGTTCTGAAATAGAGTCTATCTGGACTCATTAGATTACATGATCCTTTTCTATTGCTCCAAAGTCCAATCTCCATGCTCCCAAACAAACCATAACCTTTTTTTCTGAATAGGTTTTCTTGTGGCCACACAGCTGTTTTTTACTATGCAACTTCACCAAGCATTTAGGTGATCTCCATTCATGTTTATTTTTTTTTTTTACCATTTCTTCCACACAGTTGATGGTTTAGCACTATCCTTCCAAGTTTTGAAGGTTTTAACCCAGTTACAGTAATTTTAAATCTCCTTAGTTGTTTTCTTTGCTTGATGTAGCCCAATAATCTGACCCTTCTGAAAAAATCTGAATTTTTTTTTTCTTTTGCCCGGAAGTGTGGATCCTGCATATTATATAAACATCCCTTGTAATCAGTATAGTGTTGCAATCATTAAACCCTCTATTATCTCATCACCATCCATAACCATGACCTGTCTGTTTCTAACATTTGGCACTATCCAGGTCCCCTCCATGGAAAATGTCTTCCCAAATCACTGAAAACTTAAATTTAATATTTTTTTTTACTTGTATTAGTTTCATCAATAGTTACATTCATACTGTTACCTTGAAACAAAGGATTAAAAAAATTGCCTCAGAGACAAAAAAAAACAACGGGTGGAAGGGAAACACGAAATCTTTGCTGATCTGCAGGAGGTCACAGCTCACCCAGTTTTAAAAAAGTGAAATACCACTTGTGATCGAAGTAAAATTAAGGTAACCTGTGAAATGCCTTTGGAAATTCTTTAGAGGATTTCCCCCCCTTTTTGAAAACAGATGGTCAGTCTCTTGCATGAGACAATCACGCTCTGCATCCGTATTTATTTTGTGAACAGATGGTACATGGTGGGTTTGAAAAGTAAAAATGAAAGGCTTCAAACCAAACTAAAAAAAAAGTTCCATCAAATATACTGTAGCCTGTGGCTTATTCAGTTCTTCTACGTATCACTTAATATTGCTTTATTCAACTTTAAGTTCATGGTGATGCTTAATAAAATATATATGTTGTACCATGGCTAGTGCAATATTGCATTATGTTAATGAAGAAGTTTTTTTTTATATATTAAGTACATACCAAGCATTTGGTAGTATGATATACTTCAGATGTTTTTAATGCACCCATAAATGAATTCCAGTGGAGCACTCTTGGCTGGGCCCTCCAACTTTCACTTATAAGAAACATAAAATTGACTGACTAACAAACAGAAAGACTGAATATCCCTTTTGGGGGAGAATTGGGGGCTTATGTAGGTCTATATTCTCTTTATGTTTATAATAAGGCTAAATTCTGCTAACCTCAGTAGTACCTTAGTACCTTACCGCTACCTTTCTAAGACTTTCAAGACCCCTTCCAGGGTGTACCCCATCTTGTGCCCCAAGTCTCCCACGACCCTGGATACAGGATAAAGTGGTATAGGCGATGAGTGAGTGAGTTTTGTTGTTGTTGTCTGCTTTATGTCTGACACACTGGCCTCCGAGGAACTCCTGTAATGCCCCAAACTGTCAATAACTCTGAGCGAGGTCCCTGTAATGTGCAAGTGATGTTCATGACTGATTTTGTGTACAGTTGACATACACCGTTGTGTCTCTTCTGCAACAAGTTATCACTTACCGAATGTTTTTGGGAGCTTTTTCAGTGAGCTCTGAGCCACCTCGGTGGGATCGTCATTCACGAGCATGTGGACTTCTTTAAAATGTTGAACCATTCAAATGTTTTACTGCGGCTAAGAGTCTCATGACCATACTGTGCTTAAAGTCTTCAGTAAATGTCACTAGTTTTTATGTCTTTTAACATCATCATGTCCCAGTTTGGCTTGAGTAAAACAATTGCATTTCTTTTTGATCTTTGTGCTCCCACCATCCTCCAACTCATTTCCCATTTTAATGTTTTATATGGTTGAATAAACCAATGTATATTATTAAATTGCATGTTGCTAGCCATTAATCAGTGACTAATAAATTAAACTATAGAAATGTCGATTAGTCAGCAATGAAAAGGTATGAATGTACATAATGAGCAAGTGTCAGTAGCCTGACTGAACACTGCAGTGGACGAATTTTGCATTTATTGGCAACCAGTTCAGACTAGCTTGTGCAGAAGTCATGATATACAATATGCAAAATAAAATGAAAAATGTCTCTCTTTTGTATTTGCTAGTTATCATGAATTGAATTAAGGCAGTGTTAGTGGGAGTCACTGACATTGTTCTCGTGTATCTGAATTCTAAACACAACAGAAAATACAAATTATTACTTTTTACCAATTGCAGAATCATGTAAAAGTGTACTTTACCAATTCTCAGCAATGTGTGTACGTGTGCAGAAAAATACAGAGTGAGAAAGAACCTAAAATTGACAAGCACATTAAGTCTTTTTTAAAGATTATTTTCAGCACTAATACCCGACAACATCTAGAGCTGAGAAATAGGAGATAATCCAAACCAAAATCTGCTTTTAAGATTTTTACTCTCCTGTCATCTTTTTTTTGTGATCGAATAAAATCCCAGTAGTGAATCATTTTCCACACATTCACACTTATTCATGTTTAATAAAAATAGTATGAATGTGTAACCAGTCACCATTCGAATTATCTAAAATATACACAATATTTAATGATTAATAAAACAACCCTCAACAGATGAGACAAAAAATATCTAGTGTCTATCTAATTAATTTAAAGACTAGCAGATGGCGGCACAGTGGTGTAGTGGTTAGCACTGTCACCTTGCAGCTCCAGGGTTCGAGTTTGATTCCCAGCCAGGTTCGATTCCAGTCTCTGTGCGCATGTTCTTCTCGTGCTACTCTGGTTTCCTCCCACAGTCCAAAGACCTGCCGATTACTTGGTGTTCCCAAATTGCCCATAGTGTGTGAATGACCCTGAATACAGGATATACGATGGGTGAGTGACATGATTAGCA
The DNA here is from genome assembly GCA_028565275.1 of Leiocassis micropogon. NCBI lineage: Eukaryota > Metazoa > Chordata > Actinopteri > Siluriformes > Bagridae > Leiocassis > Leiocassis micropogon. The sequence continues at coordinate 3,842 of JAOVVA010123505.1, read as the reverse complement.
TAGACGATGGGATAGACGATGTGGGATAGACGATGAGTGATAGACGATGAGTGAGTGGGATAGTGGGATAGACGATGAGTGAGTGACATGATTAGCAGAGTGCAGAAAAAATACTTAGTGGGCAGCACGGTGGTTTTGTGGTTAGCACTGTCCTGAAACTTGCACCTCCAGGTTCCGGGTTCGATTCCCTCCTCAAGGCCTGTGTGCATGGAGTTTGAATGTTCTCCCCGTGCTTGTTGGGTTTCCTCCGGGTACTGTGGTTTCCTCCCACAGTCCAAAGACGTACAGATTAGGCTAATTGGTGTTCCCAAATTGCCCATAGTGCATGTGTGTGTGTGTGTGTGTGCTCAAAGATGGATTGGCACCCTATCCAGGGTGTACCCCGTCTGGTGCCCTAAGTCTCTTGGGATAGGCTCCATGCGTTCTGTACCCTGTATACTGAATAAGATGGTACAGACAATGAACGAGTGAGTGAGAGAAAGAGAATCTGCTTAGCAAGCTTGTTCAATGAACAATGGTTTGCACAATGAACAATGCAGAACTGTAAGCTTATATGCATGTAATGGGAGAGTAAAAGCCTTTAACACATTACTGTTAATCAAAAAGTAAACTTTCTGTAAATCTGCTTGTGCTGTTGTGCTGTCTTTTTTTTTTTTTTTTTTAAAGAACCAACCAAGCCCTGGAAAGCCTTCCTGTTGTGAGAGGTTGCTGTGTTGTGCACTTTAACAGATGATTCATGTTGGATAAAGAAAATGGAAATGAAAGTGCATATGGACCAGAAAACGTATGAAACTAGAAATAGATGGTGTTTCTTTCCTAGCTCACACTTTCAGAAATTAAACCACTAAACTGTATTTTACCTTGTTGCTGAAGAGGTACTCTCAAGGGAATGTCTTGTATATTTAGTGAATATTGTCTATTTGAGACGCCGCATGTGGTCTACCTTTAATTAGCTTTCGAGAGAAAGTTTTAAATGGTAAAATCAGTGTTCCTTTGGGTCCGAAGAAAGATACTAAAGATAGGCTGAATAGAGTGTTATTACCCTAGGAAAACAGTACAGCAGGATTTTGTGCCCTATAGTAGATGCTGGCCTAGTTCCTCTACAGAAAAGGAAGAAATTTGAGGCAGAGAAGGACAGGTATGGAGGTATCCACATGACCGCCATGTGGTCACTGTGAGCTGTATTCATGAGTTGATTAAAAATAAAACAAAAATGAGCACAATCAAATTATCCCTATATCTAATGTACAGTATAACGTGATATTTTGACTACAGCCAGTTTTGGGTTTGTTATGATCTGTTGGAGGAATGAAGAATATAATGTGGATTCTTTGCCTAAGGAAAATGTCAATGAGGTTCCTGCATGAACTGCATGGTGTTATGCCAAGCCTGGAGTGGTTTCTACCACACACTGTTAGCCACGTCAAATGCAATCACTTAAAAATGTCATAAAATATACTCATAAATCCATGTGCTACTGCACGGTGTGTATATATATAGTCCATGGTCCAATTATAATGGTTACATGCCCATTGTAGGCACTTTGGGTGGTAGACAGCGGCCAGCATGGACATTCTGACTGGTTTGAGGCCATGCAGTCCAATATGCAGGAATGCCATGCACCATGTATTCTGACAGCTTTCTATTATAGACACCATTAACTTTTTGAGCAATTTGTGCCACTTCGGCGGGATCAGACTAGACAGGCTAGCCTTTATTTTATTCACACACCAGAAAGCATTGGCTGCCCATAACCGAGTTGCCAGTTCAATGTTTATTCTTCCTTGGATTACTTTTTGGGGGTAAACTACCAAGAACACCCTACAAGACTAACACAGTCAGTGTGCTGTAGTGACCTGGGTGACTCTTTTGGCAATTTGTACTACATTGTTTTTTTTCTACGGGATTAGACCACATGTGCTGGCCTTAGATGAACCTCTGGTGGTCTTGATCTCGTCACCAGTTTACTGGTATATAATTGATCATGTTAATGTATTAACATTTTATGGTGGTAAGGTTATGGCTGAATGGTGTGTGTGTGTGTGTGTGTGTGTACTAGATGATGTGTACTATGGCACTAAGGCAAAGGTTTATAGTTCTAAAGTGACTGGATGACACTTTGCAGTACGAGCAAGTAACATTCACGAGTAATATCAAAAAGGACAGTTACTCGAGAGAATACAGCATATACAGTCATACTGTCCATGTCCTTTAATTAGCTAGCTCCTAACAAACATTTCACGCCATCTCTAGAAACATTATTAGCATATGTTATCCTGGCAACCAGTCATGATGAGCCTAATGTACTGTACATAATTACATATAATTTGATCATCAGAATGAAGTAAATGTGAACTGAATGCCTATTTTAGAAATCTGGAGGTTGGAGAGTCTCTCCATGGGTTGATTTTATAACACTTAAAACATTTTAAAAGGGACTCGCATGTTTTCTATAGACACAGGAAAGCTGCATGCATTTCTTTAGTGAATTATTCAAATTTACATAGATTTGCCAAACAAAATGTGATTTTCACCAAGAGCTGAACTGCTTGAAAGGCACAGAGGATGTCTGGAGGATACATTAGTTGCTAGAGGTTTGCTGGCATTGCACTTTTCTGCCACTGCAACTCGGCTGAAATGTCCCAAAACAGTATTTGAGGGTTTTAATGGTGGGTAAAACCCGATCATAGTTTTGCCTCTGTCCCTGAGATGTCCCTTATAAATTGTCACATCCTTTAATCAGACTCAGCACAAGAGGAAAAACAGTTATAAAGCTGAATCACTACCTGACCTGAAATCGAAGGTTCATTTCTATGTTATGTTTTGACTTTGAATTATGAAACGAATTAAAAAATAAAACATTTCATCTGCATTCTTTCACGTAAAGACATTAAATCTAACTAACTATTACAGAAATTAATCTCTACCCATTGGCATTGTGATAAAGGAGCTATGTTTTAGGCAGCTAGCGGTCACATTAATGATAGCTGACTATATACTTGTCTGGTGAACCTGCAAGACTGACCCAGCATACAAGCATGACGGAGGTGAACTACAATTCCCAACAGACATGTTCCAAATCACTGGAATTCTAAGCGTGCACGCACCTGGACTTAATTACCCAGGTGCATAAATAGAACTCAATGATTGAGGGACTTTGCGAAGTATTCTCCCGTGAGTTTATCTGGACGTTACCAAGATTTATTTACTGTAATTGCCTTAGTTTTTGACTTTTTCGTGTTTGAGGTTCGTTTTCTGTTTTCTGATTTATGCTTTCCCTGTACTACGTAGTTTGCCGATCTTGACACCTTTTTCAAGTTTACTTTACATTTCTGATTTACCCATGTTATGTTTTCTGCCTTGTTGTAATAATTAAATAACATCTCTTACCTGCAACTGTATCCATGTGTAAGTTATAAAGCTATACTTTAGATAGCAGGCTAGTTTAATTTAGAAATGTGCGTGTGTACTAATATGAAAAAAGTACCCGTCACCAAAGGTGGCAACTCTGTCTGTCACAATAATGTGTTGTAAAACAGAAAAATCCAACGAGCATGTGGTAAACTTTTTGTTCTCAGTGCTTTATATGCCAGTATATGCATATACTGTATTTACCAGTCAGAATTGAACTGTTTATATGTATTCTATACTCTGTTCCATATGCATTTATTACAGTTGATGTTTATACATGAAGGTTGGTCAGTCTAAATAGTAATACACGTAAAATATAGCAATATTGAACGCTTTGTTTTAAAAAATTGTTCATATATACTATACTCAGCAAAAAAAGAAACGTCCTCTGACTTTCAACTGTTTTTACTTTCAGTAAACTTAATGTGTAA
>JAOVVA010123474.1:0-11123 GCA_028565275.1 Leiocassis micropogon | reverse complement strand
AATTTCACTGGATTGGGAGCTACTGAGATGTTTTAATGATTTTAATGTTTTGAAGTCTAAACCTATTTCTTTAAAATTAATTCAATAAATTCATTATATAAAGTTATAATGATCCTTGGTTTTGTCTTTCTTACACAACAGCAAAGGCCCCAAATATGACTCCAAGTTTCAGCAGTTCGTTGAGACCAACTTCTCAGTACATGATAGTTAAAAGACCCAACTTCTAGACTTAAGTCCCTTAACTATAAAAGCCAGTGAATAAGAAGTTAACAAGGCATGACCAGGTTGCCATGCACGTTAGACTAAAGGTGCTCTGTAGGGATTATGCACTACACTGGGAGAACATGGTACACTCTTATTGAAGGCCTGTACAGCAGGGTCAGAGGTTAACCCTGTTTCATGAATCATCCTTCAGCATCTGCACCTACGGGTGCTTTTAAACATGCTGTATATCATTGTAAAGCAGAATCTATCATGTCATAATCCAGGTATAATGAGATCTTGTACAACAGTCCATTTTACATACAGCCTGATTTCAAAACTGGTAAAACTGGGTCAAAAGTCAAACGTACACTGGACATTCAGGCCAGTTTTAGAGGAACAGAATATCTGAATCCTGTGTGCTATACAGTACCAAGATGTAAAGGTAACATACTAAGCTTTCATTTGAGCTCCTAATGGTTCATGTATCTTTTAAAAAATTTGATTGGGACATTTATGAATGTGCGTTTTTCAGCTTTAACTTGACCAATGGACCTGGGTTAGAGGTCAAGCCTGCACTGGAAATTAAGGCCTATTTTGGATAAAAGGAATTTCTAAATCCCTTGTGCTATACTATGATGTAAAGCTAACATTCTATGCTTTCATTTCAGTTTTCAGAATCCACAAGGTGTTGGATTGTTCAATCAGTAACAGGGAACATTCTTTTTTACATGTCTCGCTGTCGATGGCTTATTTTGCTTCCACACATACATCAGTTGGTCTTATATCTTTGTCTTTGTTGGTCTTACATCTATAATGCGAAGACAGTCAAGGTGAGAAGAAGGCGCCAGTGAGATCGGCTGCCATCACGATTTTGTCCGAGCAAGGACTGGCTCAAATTTTGGCACCCCAAGACTATGTGAATCATATGTGAATCTCTTTGACACAACTCTTTCTCTCCGAGACCAACTCCAGGTACATTTTCGGCGTTCGGAGTTTGACTTTCATCACTCTGACCCACAGCAGTATTTGTTCCCACCAAAATGTGGACATCTCCATTCATGATAAACTCAAGCTCTAGAGTCAAACAGCCATCATATGGGTACTGCTGCTTGCTCAATCCCCATATCTCCAAATTCTCTATTGGTGTCAATGGCAGATGCTTCAAGTGTTTCTTCTACAAAATATCTGTATAGCAGCATAACTTAAGATGCATTATCCAGCAAAGCCTTAGCATAGATCCCTTCCACCAAGATGGGGAGACCAGAGTTTGTCATGTAAAAAAATATATCTTGAATGACTACAGTTAACAAAACTAAACAAAACAAATAAAATACAAAGACATGGAAAAAATACTGTTTAACATTTGCCCATTTCAAACTGACCTGCGAAAGCTGACAACTAACACATGATCACCTGGAGCAAAGCATCCGTGGTATAAACATCCCTATTAATGAAAAATAGGAGGAGGAGATGTATCCAGATAAGACACTTAAAGGTGATCCAACACAAAATCTAGTAAAGTTTTCTGTACATACAAACGGGTGACACGTTTAAGGGAAAAGCTACATCTTTGTTACAGTGTAAAAGCATTTTGGTGGCATTATGGTCTACTTGTCCTTTTTGTTAAGCGTTAAGAGTCACCATTCATAAAAAAAAGACTGTAAATTGGTGTTCGATTCCATCAGTACAGGTCCAGAGACTTGCAGTATCTATACCATCACACTTGGAAAAAACTCCTGGCTCAACTTTCACAATTTTACACAATCGTCTAAATCAGAAACCTGATTGTCATGGTGTCACAGAGCAACATGGGAGAGATGAACGTGTCCAGCTTTCCATGGCACATGATATGTTCATTTGTATAAACTGTGCAAACTGCATCGTTTTTCATAAAAAGAATGATCAGGTCAGAAATGTGTGTGGATTACGGAACATTAAATCAATATACCGTCCCAGATCAGTATACTTTCCCGCGCATATAGGAGATTCAAGGGTTTCTGTGGGGCAATGGGGAGTCAGGGTCAGCCCACTCCCGAGATCAAGCTAAAAGCTTTTTAAATGCAGCAACTTTAATATATGCTATTGTTTTTAAAAGTGATTGTGCTCTTTCTTAGATGTTTCTCTGTCGATGGCTTCCACACATACATCAGTTGGTTTTTCATCTTTGTTACATGAATGTTGCATTAGTCTTAGTCTTTTGGAAATGTAATTGGACATTTAAGTGTATCTAACAGTGGCTAAGAAGTGCAAAACAAAATAACAAAACCGAAAACAAAATAACTAATTCAAAAACATAATAAATTAAAAATCTAAATAACAAATCCAAAATCAAAATAGCAAATCCAAAAAAATGACAAATTAAACAAATAAAATAAATTGAAAACAAAATAACAAAACCAAAAGCAATATAACAAATCAGAAAACACAACATATTCAGAAACAAAATATCAAATGAGAAAACACAATGAAAATTCAGTCAAACCGGAAGAGGTAGGTATAGTTTGCAAATGAAATTCTTTTTGCTGATTGGACGAGACATCTGTTACTCAAAATATACAGGAATCTCACGGACATTAATTTTTGTATTTTAGGATTATACAGCACTTTGGTCAACTAAGTTGTGTTAAATGTGCTTTGAAAATAAATTTGACTTAACAGTATGTCTTGAGTGATAAATGTCTCTTCCAATCAGCGCTAAGAATTTAATTCGCGAACTATACCTACCTTTTCCGGGTTGACTGAATTGTCATTGTGTTCTCTCATTTGTTATATTGTTTTAGGTTTTGTTATTTTGTTATTTTGTTTTATTTTGTTTTGCACTTCTCGGCCACAACACAAGTGCCTGAAATATCTATTATAGAGGTTCAGGTAAAGGGAAACAATACAAATTAAATTTTCTTATTTGGCCCATTTGATTTGATGTATTTTTTTTAGGCCTTTGACTGCTTGAAGAAAGTCCTTCATGTCTGTTTGTTTTTTTCCCCCTGTGCTAGGGCTTTTAAAATCAGACAAAAACAAAATCCCACTTTATCATTTTTAATGTTGGTTCTCTAGTTAAAATGATCTACTTCACCCCCAGATTTATCTGCAAAATATTTCAGTGATCCTTTGTCATCTGTGACACTTTATGATCCAAAGACTATCAAAAGTCAGGACTGCTGTGATGCTTCCAGTAACTGACCTGCAACTTGTTTCCTTGCACTGGACTATTTTGCACAGAACTGCATGAAGTGACCTGTATTGCCTCTGAGCAGCTGTAACCCTTATTGGAACAAATGTCCCTGTGAGTCCTCCACACCAATGCTATACTTAGTGCAACTCTGTCCTTGTGGTGCAATTTGTTAATGTGCTCAGGTATTAACCAAAAGGTTGTTGGTTTGAGCCCGCCCAAGAAAAAGGGCCCGCTGATTGGGCGGGCTCAAACCAACAAACTTTTGCTAAACTCTTGATTTTCAGTATGAATACAGAATGTGAAAGTGGGGACTCATGATCCTTCTGGCTTTTAAGCAGGTGGTGTCAGAAATGTTACCTTTTGATGTTGACTCAATAATTATAAAGCAGAATTCACCAAACGTTGGATTGTTCACCCACTAACAGGGAACAAGAGCTGAGTTTAGAACGTTGTGAGGCAGGTTAGTTTTAGTTTCAACCAATTTCAGCATTCATGGAGACCAACTTCTCAGTATACAATAGTTCAAAACACCCAACTTCTAGACCTAAGTTCCTTAACTGTAAAACCCAGTGAGCTCAGAAACGATTAGGATTTGATGAGCCCAGCTCCGTGTCTCCAACTAAATAGAGACACTGTTCCAGTGAATTATGAATCTTGTCACCCAAAACATCCGAGGTAGGAGAGTGACATATATATATATATATATATATAAAATCAAACTGAAAACACATTTTAGATTTAGAATTTGTATCGTTGCCCTTGTATGTTGTTGATAAAAGGTGCTTGTGTGCGCGTCACAAAATCCAGAAAACTTGTATAAATGTGTGATCTGTAGAATACTGAAACTATTCTTTCCTCGTTCCCCACAAAATCACAGAATTGCACTTTCAAAGAATTATTTTGATACAATTTCGATCCAAACTTTTATTTTCTTTTTAATTACACACAGTATATTCTTGAATGGGTTCTATCTCCTTTTCCAAAGCTTTGTTCTTATTCACTTTCACTCAAATAAAGCTTAAAGTCACTCTTCTCAAAAAACTCCTCCTCCTTTACGACCGCTTCTCCTCCTTGTCCTTCACCCTCACTCCCCTTTTTCTCCACAACCTCCTCCTTTACGACCGCTTCTCCTCCTTGTCCTGGTTCACCCTCACTCCCCTTTTTCTCCACAACCTCCTCCTTTACGACCGCTTCTCCTCCTTGTCCTGCTTCACCCATGGATCCTTTATTTTGAGAAGATAATCATTGGTTATAGATGACAAATTTCAAAGTATTTACAATTGTATATACTTGTATATATTGTTATATATTTACCAAAGATGACCGTCTGCACAGATGTAGAGCAAACCTGAAGTCTTTTGCTGTGGCCTTGAACGATATAATAGAAATTAAACTTTAATAGTAAAAATTTCATTACTGTACTTCACCATAACTCAGTTTGCAATTACCCGATGTTGGTGAGGTCAGTTCAAAGGGACATGACTGATGGAATATCTTCCTCTTCACCTTACTGGTTCCATCACACACAACTATTGAATTAGTTTTAAGGATATTTGCAGTTTCTGGGCTTATGTAGACCTGCTGCATCTGAAAAAAAAAATTGAATCAAGAGCTCAAAATATATATTAGTTCTTGTTGCTTATATACTTTTAGTTGTAACTGGGGTAAACTAGGGTGCTCTTACACCAGGAGGGACTTGAACTGCAATTCTTTGATTCTGTGGGGAAAGAGGAAAGAATTGTTTCAGTATTCTACAGATCACACATTTATAGAAGTTTTCTGGATTTTGTGACATGCACACAAGCCCCTTTTATCACTAATATGCAAAGAAATATATCCAAATTCTAAACATAAGTGCCTTTACTGTAACGGAATATACAAATGAGTGACAAGATATGTATAAAAATAAGTAAAACACACTCATGCATACCTCAGATGTTTTGTGAGTGACCGGATTCACTCGAACAATGGCTGTATTCAGCTGGAGACATGGAGATGGGCTCAAAGTTCTATTATCCTGGCAAAATAGATCACCCTGTTGTGCGAATATGAACTGTACCTCCAAATTTACAGGCTCTTTACTAACGTGTTAGAAATGACTCACTTCAACTGAAACTCTCACCTCTCTTTGCAGGACAGAGCTGGCAACCATTTTGTCTTCGGACTCCTTTGTAACCATTTGTCTCTCTTGCTTCTCCTCCTCATCTGAATCATTTTCTGAATATTCTCGGGGTCTTGTATCGTCTTCAATTGAGATCACCATCCGTTTCTAAAAAGGTTGAAATGCATTTTGTTCATATTGGGTTAAAAGATTTTCCAGTTCAATTAATTTTCTTTTTTTTTGTATACCACTTTAAACAGTGGACACATTGAATTTTCATATTTCTGTAATGGCAGAGTAAATATCACCAAATTTTACATTTTAAAACAGATTTTATGAGTTAAAGTACTAAAACAGAGCACACCCGTCTTTGCTGAACGGGGCTAAGAGCTCTCCTTTTTTTAACCATTTTTGTGCCCCTCTGTCTCACTGGCTCCTCCTCCACTTCCGAATCGTCCTCCGAATCGTCCTCTGGTTTCCAGTCATCTGTCCCATCGTCTTCAGAGGAGCTCACTACCTGTTAAGACAGATTTATCTAATTTTAGATTTAGAGATTCTAGAATGTGTGGAGGAAACATTGAAGCTTGTTTCTCTTGGAGACAGCTTTCATATTCAAATTCAAATTTTATTTGTCACATACACAGCGAAATGCTTATACGACCGCCAGTGACCTTAAAAAAAGAAATTTTATACATAAGAAATAAATATGAATAAAGAGAAGAGAGATACGATGGAAAATAAATTTCACTAGTAAAATATACTGTACAAATGAGGACATAAAAATATAGCAAAATATAGAAATGTGTAAACAGTAATTTGGAAATTTGTAAACAATATTGAATAGTCTCTCACTAATCATCTTTCCCATGCTCTTTGGAAGAAATCATTTGTTTTACAAATGAAAGGAGGACTAAAAGGGCTGAAAATTATCAACTTACCTGTTGTGGGCGCACAATTTCTCTCTTCTTGCGCAGCACGTAAGTTGTTTGCAGAACATGTGCTTTTTTGCCCTCTTTGCTCATTTTCCTCCTCTTTGTTGCACATGGTGAAACAGAACAATCTCCACTCCGGAATACTTCCTGTGCTGGTTCATCAGCTGTGCAAAGCAGTAAGGAAAATTAATACAATCTGATAGCCGCTATGACAGAATAGCCATAAAACCCATACATAAAAACCCAGTATCTACATATATTTTGTAATATAAAAACCTGAAGACCGTAACCCAGAGCTGGGCATTATGAATTTGCAATATGTTTAATCTCTCTATTCACCCTGACATCTATAGAAATTGGAAGACATCCTAGTTGTCAGAACACCACATAACTGCAAGCCCAATTTAGATGTCTAAATCCCTATAATGTAAAAAACTGCATCCTTTATCTTTACCCACTTGGGTATACTGTGTATATAATCACTTTCATAGGATATTTGTTCCAATTGTCTTCTGACATCAACAAGTCTATTTAAAATGATAAATACAATTCATTATACATGCGTTTCTCCCTTAATGATGTGGTGTTAAGCAATATAGGTAGAGGCTTGTATGTCAAACTTACCGGACTTTGATCGGCGCACTTTCAGCTGGTGTCCAACTATGTCCCGCCGAATATCTCTCAGACAAGCCCTCAATTCCACCATGAGAGCGTTGATCTCTTCAGTCCCGAGTCTGACAGATGGTGGTGAAACGTTCAAAATGTATTTCAGGAAAGCCACTACATCCAGCAAATAAAATTTCTGGGTTGTTGGCTTTAACTGCCTTTCCTGAAGGTGTGCAACGAAACTGTGAAGTCAAGAACACAAATTAAGCCACGTCTCCTACGCCGTTTGACAAGGACAGTCTTCACAATTTAGCGGTTACTTGCAGGCGCTACAATTTAGTACTTACGTGCGGACTCTACCAAGGTTTGAAAGAAAAAGAAGATCAGTGTTTGGAATTGCCTGGTCTGCCATGAATTCCAAAAAGTTGATGATATGGGTAGCTCGCTGTTTGGCATTTTCTCTGGTTTTTCTGTTTGGGTTTACACCTTCCACATGGCCCCTAAACTCTTCGACCAGTCTTACTGAAAAGAGATGAACATAAACCAAAGTAAATATAATTGACAGCCTAAAATCCTTAATCATTTGTCCAAGTTTTACAATCTGCAAAATGATGCAATGTCACCCATCCTTCAGGCCTGGTAGTAATTATATTTAAAAAGTGTTATATTTACCATACTGGGGGGCTTTACTGGGTGAAATGGCTTCTCTTCGTTTAAATCTAACAGGCTGAAACAATAAAAAGTATATGTGAAGCAGATCTGTTAATCATGAAAAATTCATGTTTTTTTAAGACTTGTATCAGAGAAACAACAATACTCACCTTTGAGCGATTTCTAGAACAATGTGGCTGCTTTAGCTCATCATTCCTTTCAATTTCGACTTTGAGCAGCCGCTTCACCATTTTTAGTTCGGCAAACAAAACCTGGCAGTTCCTGCAGCCAGGTGAAGGTTCCCTTAGTTTATCAGGTGTTGTCATTTTGCTGACAGAGTGAAAATGCATACCTGAGGTGCCAGGCTCATTGGCAGACTCGCTGGGAGACTGAGAAGGAGGAGGCCTTTTTGGAGTGGAATGTTCACAGGGAGTCTCGAATTCAGAGTGAGAAGGAGAAGGCAAATTTAGGCTGGCATGCCTACTGTCAGCCTCGCTTGACGATTTCGGGGGAGGAAGTGTGCTAATGGTGGCATCCCAACTGTGAGCCTCGCTAGACGATTTCGGGGGAGGAAGCGTGCTCGTGGTGGCATCCCCACTGTGAGCCTCGCTAGACGATTTCGGGGGAGGAAGCGTGCTCGTGGTGGCATCCCCACTGTGAGGCTCACTAGATGATTTCGGGAGAGGAAGCGTTCTCGTGGTGGCGTCCCCACTGTGAGCCTCGCTAGACGATTTTGGGGGACTAAGCGTGCTCATGGTGGTGTCCCCACTGTGAGCCTCACTTGGCGATTTCAGGGGAGGAAGCGTGCTAAGGGTGGCGTCCCCACTGTGAACCTCATTAGACGATTTCGGGGGACTAAGCGTGCTCGTGGTGGTGTCCCCACTGTGAGCCTCACTTGGCGATTTCAGGGGAGGAAGCGTGCTAATGGTGGCGTCCCCACTGTGAGCTTCACTAGACGATTTTGGGGGACTAAGCGTGCTCGTGGTGGTGTCCCCACTGTGAGCCTCACTTGGCGATTTCAGGGGAGGAAGCGTGCTAATGGTGGCGTCCCCACTGTGAGCCTCACTTGGCGATTTCGGGAGAGGAAGCGTGCTGATGGTGGCGTCCCCACTGTGAGCCTCGCTAGATGATTTCTGTGGACTAAGCGTGCTCATGGTGGTGTCCACACTGTGAGCCTCACTAGATGATTTCAGGAGACGACACATATCTGGGGCGGCATGCTCACTGGCAGGTGGAGAACTGCACACAGCAATCATACCAAAGTCAAAGGAGGTTGCAGGAGAGGCAGCTTGTGACTCTGCGTCTATCTCCCTCCTGATGCCCTCTTCAACTGCTACATCATCCACCTCATCAAGATGTGAGACCATTGGTGGTGTGGGGTTTGAGGCTCTCAGGAGTGCCAGTTCCTTTGTAACATATCTAACCTTGGCCTTCTGCATGTAGAGAGTGATGGTAGGTTTCTGAAAATACAAATGTAATGTTAATCACTTGAGCACATTTTAACATTTGCCTACAGAGTGAGCATGAATAAATAAATACAGCATTTCTGATCCCATGTTGACTACAAAAGACCAAAGTAAGGAGCACAAAAGACAGCACCACCAGTCTTCAAAGTAAGTAAGAAAACCAAGGTGTACGATTAAAACATATCCAGTGTCATTTGATAGAAACTCAAAGTTATCCCAATCCTCAGTCCAACACGTAACAAATCTTAACTTCTATGTAAGCCCATGTTAAGTTAAAAATAAATAAATGCAGAGCTGGACACAGGAATCTTTAATGGCGATGTTAGATTTAGAGCTACCTTCCCAATACACAAACACCTAGAGACCAACTTTAAACATACCTCAAGTTTGTGGATTTTTTGCAGGTGCTTGTCTAGTCTGTTCATGTTTTTAGCCTCACAGGTGTGCACTGGACAGTCCAATTTGGCACTAAAGCTGTATAATTTAAACAGTGATCGTTTCAATTAGTTTTAAAACCGACATTTAAGCAAATGTAAAAGTGTGCATTAAATGCAGGTACAAATTAAGCCTAGAAAATAGAAAACAGGATACTTACTGTCGGTGAGCAAGTTTAGTTAAAAGATCCAATTCGGTTGGATTAGTAACCTTTTCTGTGGACCTTAGGTGCTGTGCTACATCAACATACACTTGACCACAGATGGGACATTTATGTCCACCTGTTCTATCGGTGCGCCTTGGAGACTTGGGGACAGTGGCAGCCTGCTGCCCTGCTTCTGATGTCCCGGGATGAACGTCCACCACCTATACATTAAAATATTTAAAGTATCCACAAAATAGAAACATTTTCAGAAATGCTGCATCACATGACCATATTTTGTTTGTCCATTAAACTTTGCTGTTTCATTGCGCAAACTAAAGTCTGTTCTGATTGGCTGCTGCGTCTGTCCATCATGTGTAGCCTGCATGTGCTTGTGTTGTGTCCATGTTTCTGATATACATGGGAAACAATACATTGACAGCTATTAAGTATTAAGACCGTGTGTAACCAGAGAGTCTGGAAAAAGCAAACGCACTCAGGAGTTAATGTGTTAACTTTAAAATGAAATTCACATGGTTATTTAAGGTATATATTAATTAATCGATTTATTTACCTTGTTCTCACTTTAAAAATGTTTAAGTCACCCAACATGCCTGTACAATGCTTAAATTCTTTATTTTTTTTTGACATTTCAGTAAGCCGGGAGAAGCAAAGCAGTCATACAAATCATTAAAACTCATTCATAAAATATGTACACGGACACAAACTAGCTCAAAGGGCTAACTGTGCTAAAAGGAAAAAAAACAACAACAAAAAACAAACAAACATGTGAACATACTTCCCGTACAAAGATTCACTGGCTTTTACAGTTAAGGAACTTAAGTCTAGAAGTTGGGTGTTTGAACCATCATATACTGAGAAGTTGGTCCAACTCTACAGGCTTTCATACCCGTCATTAATTCAACTCAATATGAACTTGTATTCAACAAAAAACCTCAAGACACACCAAAATTAATTGGCTGATAGATCTTTAATTCTTCGTTTTCTCATTCACTACAATAAAGTTGAATCACTCCTTCTCCAAAACGTCTGCTTGTCCTGCTTCACCAATGGATTTTTGTTTTGAGAAGCTGATTGAAAATTAGTCACGGGTAACCAAAGTGTTTACAATTAATACAAGACCTGATGTTAACGACGGCATGCTCGCGTGCACAGGTTTGGGGAATAGAGACTCATTAATAAGATGTTAAAGGGTGTCGGAGTATTAACGACTTACTAACGATGTAACAACAGCGTGAAAACGGCGATATTAGTTTTAACCAAGTTATCAGAACATCATACCTTTAAATTCTCAGACATCGAGTTTTACATACATATTAAACATTTACAGTAATGAGTAACACTACCTGCACCATACAGATATTAATACATGCAGTTATCCTGGTTTTCTTAC
>JAOVVA010123433.1:0-11124 GCA_028565275.1 Leiocassis micropogon | reverse complement strand
CCGCCATCTTACAATTAACGTTACCACACTCTTGTTAATGTGACCGAGCATTCATGCCAGGTTCGCTTAAACACTTTATAATATATAAAAACAATAAAAACATGAGCAAACGAAATGCTTTTTACCTGTTTATTCTCCACCATTCACCAAAACTGAACTTAAAACTCGAGAAGTGGCACGGCGCATGCGCACTTCGCGTGTGCGGAGGCATTTTTTCCCTTGGGGTTTGCCGTAGAGTCGTTTACGAATCATTTAGAAACGGGGTAAAATTAAATCTATTTTTAGAGAAAACTAAAGTGTTTTTTGTCCTTGCATACATGTAAACCTATTTTAAGAGACTCATTAAGCAATATTAGCAACCTTAAAATGGCATAATTGGACCTCTTTAAAGAAATATGGCTAACCGCCAACAGACCAGATGCTAGTGTGGTTTCAGGACTGTAAGGGTGGTCAGAGCTAAGACAAGCAGCGAGCACAAAAGTAGAGGGCTCGCTCTGTTTCTTATCTATCAGATAGTGTATCCCGGGTCATATCACTGTAAAGGAATTTACTATGATGTTAACTGCTAGCAGTGAGTTTACATCCATATTACAGTAAATATTAATACAAATTTGTATTAAGAACAAGTATAATTCATCCTGTCAGTTTCATTCTTTTTTAATTAAAGGCACTAAAGCCTTAGTCACAATAACAGTACTGGACATGAACAATATTGTGAAGGAATTTATTGTAAAGGAATTTATTATGATATATATTATAGAGGGAATCATTTCACTGTTGACTGAGAAAAACATGAAAATTCTATCTGAACAACAAATAGAATAATTCACATTTATGCATGCATTAACATTAGGGTTAGAATGACTCAGCATGGTGTAGGAAAACCCCATCTTTTTCCTGTTTTCCAATTTTCTTTTGTCAAATCTTTTCCCAGTAGCCTAATATTAATTTGACTCATTTTTATAAAAAATAGACAACATTCAATCAATGTTAGGCAAGTTTAGGGGGAAATGGTAATACGGTGTTTGGGGGTGAAAAGAGTCAGCTCTTTCTAGTGAGCTGAGCCAAATTATCTGACTCTTGATTCTCATCACGATGCTGTCCACACAGGAAGCCTCCTGATCATTTGTTTTCAAATCACATTAGCTAATATTGTTATACCTATCCCTATTTTTAATTAAAACGTCTAGTAGTGGGAATTTATCTGTCCTTTCAGGGTTTCTAGCATTTTTATGAACTCAAAAGAAAACCCTATTTGTTTTCAGTTTTATTCATATAGAACTTATAAGAATGATCACAGAGCAGCTTTACTGAATAAAAAATTAGAAAAATGAGTTGGAAATAGGTGAGGATGAGGGTGGCAAGGAAAAACTTTCTAAGATGGCAATATGCTAAATAGGTAACCCATCCTCGTTTGGGTAATAATCAAAAAGTTTTGAGACTAGTTTTGTAACATGCCAACAGATGGCAACACACGGTTGCACACAAGTTATGAAAAAGTGAAGTGTTTTGAGTGGCACACTTGCTTTAAGACCGGAAGAACATCACTGGGAGATGATGAGAAAAACTGTCGAAACCAATTGGCAACCTGTGCATGATAATCATCTGAGAACAATCCACAACATGTAGCATGTCGTGGAAGACCCTTTATTCATGTCGAGGATCATTACCGGTGATGAAACTTGGGTGTATCAGTACAACCCTGAGACAAAGTAACAGTCTTCATAGTGGAAGCCAAGCCAGGTCCACAGCTAGACGACCTGCATGCCCATTGACTTTTTCGACATTTGTGGGCTGGTGCATCGGGAATTTGTCCTCAGGGGCCAGAACACCAATAGCGAATTCTACTGCCAGGTTTTAAGGTGCCAGAGGGAGAATGTACGGCGAAAGCAATTGGATCTGTGGCATGTGAATCTCAAAACTTTTTGATCCCACTTCGTATCAGATAGCAGGGATTGATTTGCAGCCATACTGTATGTAGAAGTTCAGAATAAAAAACAATTACTCAACAATCTTGCAGCTATGCCAATGATAACAAAACAGCACAGCACCTCCATCTCTTGGCCCACTATGAGCTTACAGGTCAGTGATGTGTCTGCGATCTGCATTTCAAGACTCTAAATAAATAAATTTTAGTAGTTCTACCAATTTTTTCTCATCACTTTAGAGTAAAGTCCAAAAACGACAATATATAATATAAAAATATAAATATGACCAGCTTTTCTTTGAGGAGAGTAGATAAAGCCCCAAAGGAAGATCTTCTATTTTTTGTCAAAATATTAACTTTTATATTTCTGAAATAACTACAAGTAACAATTACTGACAAGCCATTCAGCCCTTTTAAGGAGATAAAAAAAATCAATAAAAAAATAAGACAAAATTACAATTTCTTTAGGGACAAAAGAGAAATGTTCCTAAAGAACTAGGCTCTCACAGATGAGTCCCACCTCCTAATTTCTTTCATAAATATGACTAAATTGACTAAATTTTAACATTTCAAAACATCTCCTTATAATTGGGGTGACATTCAGCAAGAGAAAGGGACGGCCTCAAGACACCATCCCATTTTTCTTTTGGTCATACAGAAGCACAGATGGTTAATATATAAAGGAAGCAAGTTATGAAAGTAAGGCATTGAGACATTAGATATAAATTCATGTCTGACTATTGTCAGGAATTAGTCGCATTAAAAACATCAAACCACAGTTCAGATATGTATAACTTATGCCATTATATCTTGGTCATAACAGATCTGGCATAGACTGTTGTGCACATTATGTCCCAATCAAAGATTCACTGAAGTCACTTTTTAAAAATGTTCATGGGAAGGATTACAGTCATTCATGGGTGCATTTCAAATGTTTTACCGCACCTAAGATTCACACCACTGTGCTATCTTTTGTTAATCCAAAAATGAAAGCTTAAATATATTTGGGAGTGTACTCAGGCTTTTAGATGCTAGTCTACCTATAACGCGAATATATGTATATCAGTGAACATGAAGGTGATAAGGTGTGTGTCTGTGTTTATTATTCAGGATGAGAGAGTGTGTCTTGTAACTCTTTGGGTCTGGGTGCGGTGTTGCTAGATTTATAGAAGGATGCTGGGAGGCTGAAATATGAAAATAATATGAAAACAAATAAACACTAATCCTTTAAATAAAGGTTAGTGGGTTTTTTTTATATGCAATGTGTCTGTATTGTGTATGCAATTACCAGATACAAGAAATTAGTGATATATGACATATGATGGGATTGGTTAGCCCTCGGCTTGCTCACCAGGGACTATCTGACCATTTTGATTCATACACATTCAAATTCCATACAAACTTAAATAATTCTTTTGATTGTGTAAAGCTGCTTTGGGGCAATGCCAATTGTTAAAAGCGCTATACAAATAAAATTGAATTGAAAAGTTAGAGTAGGCAAGTTGTATAGAGACACACACACACAGACAAACACACAAATTTTCACCTATAGTATCTTGCCTTACCTATTGCTAAGTAAGCTCTTCATATGATCAGATCTGCAACCCGCTGGCTCAATGTTTGCAGGTGTACCTCCAAAAGTCTAATGATTTTCTCTTTCATTCTCTGTGCTTGAATTCTTACGATTATACCACTTCAATATACGATTTACCACTTCTGTGCAGTAAGACACGCGGCGGTGGCTTGTGTGTTGACATTAACACAAAATAGTGTAAGAACTGTGATATTCTCAATGGGGACTGCACTGACACACACACACACATACATACACGTGCACGCACACACACACACACGCAACACACGCAGAAAACACTATCTAGCAAAACGCACCAACCTGAAATTTGCTGCTACTTCATGGAGAAATGTTTACTGTTTTTCATCCATCATCTCATGGACAATTCATTCGCACTCAACTCATTATCACATTGCTTTGAGTATTGCATTGTTGTTGCATGTTACTGCTCTTGTTTGCACATTTGCACATTGTCTTTTTGTTGTCTTCTTAGATAGTTTGGATAATTTATGGTGTTAAATGTTGTCTTAGCTAGTCAGCTAAGTAGGCTTTTGTCTTAGCTAGTGTAGTTTTAATTTATGTGGTATGTAACACCTTTGTCCTGGAGGAACATTGCTTCGTTTCACTGTGTACTGAACTGTACAGTATATGGTTGAAATGACTATAAAAGGCAACTTGACTTCCTGTGCAAGTATATATTTTTTGGCACTTGCCAGTACCAGCACCAATACGGATAACCTGTTGGAGCATCACGCAACATTTTTTTTTTTCCTGTTTGTTTTCACACACAGCCTCATTCTTTAACCTTAATATACTTGAAATCAGAGGTGGAAAGTAATTAATTACATTTACTCGCGTTAGTTTTTTTGTACACTTAAAAAATAAATGAATGAAAATGAAAAATCATAAAAATAATGCAATTGGGAAGGAAGAAAATTGCACCCCGGACAAAACAGATGCCAGTGATGCAGACCCAGCTGAAGGCGAAATGCCATCAAATTCTAATGAAGCAAACCATTATAACGGCCCCTACTAGGTTGTATAACACATTACAGTATGTATGTATGTTGCCCTTTTAAGAGTTGCCCCCACCCCCTCCACGTGTGTGTGTGCTGCAGAGGTGTGTGTGTGTGAGAAGGAGAGAACGGAGTAGGAGCTCAGTTGTGCTGCTCACCCCCCGAAACGCTCCATTCCTTTACCATTTTCTTTACTTTTACTTTATTTATACTTGTTTTGTATTATAATTTTGTGACGCCGAAAGAGGCCGATAAAGGTTTTGTGCTGAACGTTGTTCTCGGCTCTGAGCTCTTTTTTCCCTTGGCTATCCGGCGCAAAGTGTCACATCATATTTAAGCGACCACATGGATTTCAAGCACAAGAAAGGCAACAGCTTTATTATGCAAAGGTGTTCCTTCAATTAAAAACAACTAGTTTGAGATTTATACCCGCTTGTCTTTTTTGAACTACACTAGAATCCCCCATCTCACCCCCGCTGTTAAAAAATGTAACGCGGTAACTTTTACTCTGAGTAAATTTTTAATGAGCTACTTTTTACTTTTACTAGAGTAGATTTTTATAATGGTAACTTTACTTGTACTTAAGTAAAAATTCACAAAAGTAACAGTACTTTTACTTGAGTACAAAAATTTATTACTCTTTCCATCTCTGCTTGAAATAAGGTGAATTAGCTAGCTACATTAGGTATCTTGGATTAGGGAAAAGCCTAATCTTTCTCTTTAAAACCACACCCACTCTATCTGTCATGTGCTAACGCACAGAGAAACTGAAAGTTAATTTCAGGATAAAACGAAACTTATAACTTTCTCTCTCTCTCTTTCACTCACTCTCTTTCTCTCTCTCACACACACACACACACACACACACACACACACGCACACAGCAGGAAAATGGCAGAAGCCAGTATCTCAGTAGATCAAGATCAGTTCATTTGTCCAGTGTGTCTGCATCTCCTAAAGGATCCAGTGACTACTCCTTGTGGTCACAGTTACTGTAAGGAGTGTATTAATGGCTACTGGGATTGTGAGGATGTTAAGGAAGTCTATAGCTGCCCCCAGTGTAGAGAAACGTTCAATCCAAGGCCTGTTCTACGCAGGAACAACATGCTGGCTGAAGTAGTAGAAAAACTGAAGGAGACTGAACTCCAGGCTGCTTTTCCTGCTCATTGTTACGCTGGACCTGGAGATGTGGAGTGTGGTTCCTGCACCGGGAGAAAACGCAAAGCCATTAATTCCTGTCTGGTGTGTCAGGCCTCCTATTGTGGAGATCATCTTAAACCTCACTATCAGTCTCCTGCATTTAAGAAGCACAAGTTACTGAAAGCCTTTGCAGAGCCCCAAGAGAAGATCTGCTCTCAGCACGACAAACCGATTGAGATCTACTGTCGTACTGACCAAAGCTTCATCTGTTACTTGTGCACGATGGATGAACATAAAGCTCATGATACTGTTGCAGCAAAAACAGAAAGAACTCAAAAGCAGGTAAAACCAGACATCATTATTATGATCAGTCAATTTACATTACACAAATATTATTGGTCAACCTGTTTTCTGTTCAGTTGATTTGATTGGTTTTATGATTGTAAATTCAAATTCAGGTCAATGACAATCAAAATGGCATATATAAAGAAATGTAAAATAGAGGAGACCAGTCGGTGTACTTTAAACAGTAAACACTCAGTGTTCTTAGAGCATTTTACATCTAAAATGCACACATGACTATGTTAAAGCTCTGTAATGTTATATGGGAACATGTAATAAAAAATGAAACATTAATTTTGATTTATACTGCACACACTGTGCATGTCTCCTTTTCTCGCTGAGGAAAAAAAAAGCATTGATGACCCACACTGCTTTCAGATCATTGTGTCTGTGAATCACATTTAAAGTGGCAGTGACCTTTAATAAATAGTGAATAAATTCAGCACTTGAAATATGAGTAAATTACATTCTATAACAAAAATAATAGTATTTCAACCAACTGCTATAGTCAGGAAATAAGGCTGAAGGAGGATGACAATGCAACTGAAACTTTTAGTGAGCAAATAGTAAGGCAAACAATCCAAAAGTCCAGACGGTTTCATTTTGCAATCTTTGCAGTGAGTGGAGCAACAAAACCAGCGCCCTGAAATGAGACACGCCCAGTGTAAACTTAAATAGGAGGGGGCGGGGCGTAATTACATACAAGTACCAAAAGAATTCTGGGAAGTGAGATTGTGCAGGTGCTGAGTAGAGATGAGGAACTCGGATCAATTAACGGATCCGACTCCTTCAGTAATCACTCACTAAACGGATCTGGGTCTTTTGAGTTCTTTGAGTCACTTGAGTCAGTAGAGATTCTGACTGCATTTTTCTATGGTCCATCCACTATAGGGCGCTTACCAAATCCCTAGTATCCACCGAATCCTTGGACTCACTGAACACACTGAGTCTCAGGATCCGGCTGTTTCACACGGTTTCGATAAATCAGCAAGGACACGTACAGTATAGAGTCTTTTTTGTTTCTGACCATAAAATGTAAATGAGAAGAGAATAAAAAATGATTGCCAAATATTTATTTGATTGACATATGAACATAGAAATAAGTTTAGACAACAACAAATATAATGAATGAATAAAATAATTATAAATATATCAGCGGTATTTGATATTTTAATTTATATGGGCTAAAAGTGGATAGACTATCTGGTATAGTTAGTTTTTTTTTTTTTTTAAGTTTTAGATAGTTAAAAAAAAAATGTCCGGGTGGTAAAGCCGGGATTTGAGCTTGAGTTTTCATGCCTATGATACAGTTATTGTATACATTGAGCTTAAGCATCACACTGTTAGCATCGTTAGCATTACCATTCTGGTAAAGTTGTGTTGTGTTGGAAACCGGCCTGTTGTGATACAAATGCCAGAGCCATTTTTACATTTGTTATAATACCCATGTACATCACACCAACATGTAACAAATATGTTGGGTGTTGATAAAATCTGATTATAGAGCACTGCGTCTAATCACTCAATATTGTAAAAGTGAAACAGCTGCGGTTTACGTCATTGTAATACGGATTCTGCCTGTTTTAACCCGGTCCCTCCACTAGGGGCGCCCAACGAATCCTTGGACTCATGAACACACGCTGAGTCTCCCGGATCCGGCAGTTTTACTCCGCGCTGTGAGTCCGACGGATCCGCCGAGATGAATCAGATCAATCAGTACCCGCTATTTTGAGTCTTTTACGTTTCTGACCAAGCAGGACGTTTTCTAAACAACTTAGTCAGCCTTTTGTTCCTACAGTTACTAGCTAACAACTGAATTGTGTAATTATCAGTTTGTTTTTATATATGTTGTTAGCAAAACGAGAACTTAGGACTCAACTGATCCGAGTAAATGAAGAGAATGATTCATGATTCGTGAGTCATATAAAGGATCGGGTTATTTAACCCCGGATGAATTCATCTCTAGTGCAGAGTTTGCAGGAAGTTGCAGTTTTAAACCAGCAGCAAACCAATTTATGCTTCACTATGACCTCTGGGAATTGCAGTTCTGAACTGATGCAGGTCATAGTTCAGGGAATGAGGTGACAGATTTTCATAGCAAACCTTAAAAAATATATTATACTGTATAAAAAGATATATTAAATACCTTTTGTATTCTGGGGCTTTTTAAAACAAACAAACCAACAAACAATTTTTTTTTTACAACAACAGCACAATGTCTTAGATTTTTAGTGTTGTGGCTTCACACCTTTAGGTTCGATTCAAGCTTCAGTTCGGTGTGTTTGTAGGTTGCATGTTTTGCAAATTGTCTCTAGTGTGTTCTTGTGTGCTCTGTGATGAATTGTGATGATTTACACATTTGCATAGCTTCCAGGCCTCCAGTAACCCTGTATAGGATAAACTGTATAGAGAATAAGTGAGCGAATGACTTCTGTATAACATGGGGAAATGTATTTTAAACTTCTTTTGGTTCTAATTGTTCATTTAGAATGATCTAAAGGAGGAGCAGATGAAATACAAACGGAGGATCCAGGAGAATCAGAGAAAGGTGCAGGAGCTGAAACAGACTGTAGACACTATTAAGGTGAGGAGTAAAAGACACACACAGGGTTTATCTTTATAAAGAGTTTTCCTCTAGACATCCATTGTGTGTGTGTGTGTGTGTTCTGACAGATGTGTTCACAGGCAGCAGTAGATGAGAGTGAGAGGATCTTTACTGAGCTGATCAGCTCCATGGAGAATAAGCGTTCGGAAGTGAAAGGGCTGATCAGAGCTCAAGAGGAAGCTAAAATGAGTCAAGCTGAACTACTCTTGGAGCAACTGGAGCAGGAGATCGCTGATCTTAAGAGGAGAGTCACTGAGCTGGAGCAGCTTTCACACACACATAATCACATCCACTTCCTCCAGGTAACACTCACTGTCTGATCTACAGAGGGTGCTGTTCCTCTGAATCAGTCTGAAAGTTTCCTGCTTAAATCTTGGTACACCAAGTATGTCCTTCAGTCTGAAATTCATTTGTTCGTCTCACTCACTTTTTCTCTTCAATGTGCTTTCCCCCTGTAGACTTTCCAGTCGCTCTATGTTTCTCCTGGACATGAGGACTCATCCAGCTTCACTGTTAATCAGCCTCTCTCATTTGATGGAGTGAGGAAATCTCTCTCTGATCTGAAAAAACAAATCGAGGAAATCTGTGAGCAGGAATTTAACAAAATCCATCCACACGGTAAACAAGCAAACAGTTGCTTTTCATCAAAGCCATAAAATTCATTAAAAAGTATTAGCATTAGCCTTCAAGATAAATTTACCAGATAAACAGAAACTTAATTGTCAAAAATAGTCTGTTAGAAACTAAATAGCTTCACCTGGGAAAATATTAGTTTTTTCTCATATTTAAGGGTCTGCACAGACATTTTTGGTCAGGAACATCATGAAGTTCTAGATCTACTCCTTTTCCATTGAGACATGTCTGACCAAGATATTTGAGGAATCTCATTTTTCATCTTCATGCTTTAAACTGCTTCTGTCTACACACACACTCACACACATACACGTGGTCAAACATGCATACAGAATGAGTGTCAAAAGTTTTCTAGTTTATTAACAGTAAAGTAGGAGTATTTAAATCTTTGAGCAAAACTCCTTGTGTGACACCTGTTACCTCAAAGAATAAGGGTAATTAACATGTTCCTGTTAACGTCTGGGGAAAACAAAGAGAGGAAGTATTATTGGAAGTGAACCCTGGGAAATTTCACAATCTGGGAAAAGTGACTAAAAAACCTAATACACACTTATTACAAATCCTGTAAACATCTAACCTGTGGACATTTTATTGTTTCAGATTTCTGTAACCTGACTCTGGATCCCAACACAGCACATCATGAACTTGTTTTATTTGAAAAGAACAGAGCAGTGGCTTTCACTGAGACAAATCAGCAGTACTCTGATCATCCAGAGAGATTTGACTACTGGACTCAGGTGTTGTGTAAGGAGAGCGTGTGTGGACGCTATTACTGGGAGGTAGAGTGGAGCGGTGGTGGTGTGGAAATATCAGTCTCGTACAAAAAGATCATGAGGAAAGGAGAGAGTTATGAGTGTGCTTTTGGATGCAATAGTCAGTCCTGGAGTCTGCAGTGTTCTTCTTCATCTGTCTCTTACTGGCACAACAACATTCAGACTGAGCTACAAGGTCCAGCATCCTCCAGAATAGGAGTGTATGTGGATCACAAAGCAGGAACTCTGTCCTTCTACAGCATCTCCAACACGATGAGGCTCCTTCACAGAGTCCACACCACATTCACTCAGCTTCTCTACGCTGGTTTCAGGATGTGGAGTTGTAACTCAACTGTGCGGTTATGTAATAAAAAGTGAAATGTTGGTAAAAGTCGTCAGTAAAATTACAACTGTGGTATCAGATTTTATTTCTTTCTGAACTACAATGGTATCCTTGTGTGTAGAAACTGTAACATCTAATAAATGAAGAATGTAGATAAAAAAATTAAAAAAAAAATATTAAAAAGACTGTTTAATTCTATGCATTATTAGCAAATGTATAATGACAGATTTGACAATGTTTCCAAAAATAATATTTTTGCTTTGGCAAAGCTTGATTCTTCAGATATGATAAATAGTTTTCAGTGACTCAATAAACACTGTGTGCAAAAACATGTATTATGTCATATATTTAACCATTTTATGTTCAACAGTCCAGTTAACACACAGTGCACTCAAACCCAAAAAGGCCAAAACAACAAAAAAAAAACTTTAAAAAAAAACTTTAAAAAAATTAATATATGAAGTAAACACAGTGTGATGATTGTAAACATTATAAATATTGCATGATAATTTGTTGAACATGCTCCATCACCTATATAATGATTTACTATGAAAAGTCTTATGGAGTCTGTGGGTCATAAATTTCTAACAGTATTTTCTATCCTAACTACTGTTAATTAATTAACTGACATATCCTGATGCATTATGGGTATTGATTTTAACATCACAATTAAACAAATACAATTTCACACACTTTCATTATTAAACTTTTTCACCTTTAAAGTGCCCCTATTATGCCATTTTAAAGGTTGCTAATATTGCTTAATGAGTCTCTTAAAACAGGTTTACATGTA
>JAOVVA010123392.1:0-11127 GCA_028565275.1 Leiocassis micropogon | reverse complement strand
ACTTAAAAGACGAAAACAAAGTAAAATAGGTCGGAGCAGTCGTGACGGCAGCCGACCTCACCGGCGCCATCTTGGATCATCTTTGCATCTTGTGATGCAAAGAGATGCCTGGGATATGCAAGTGTACATAGGCAAACTAGCTGATGGTATTCCTAATAAAAAAGTCAGGGGAAGAGGGTGGTCCTAGAAATGACAGCAGGGCTACAAGGACATAACATTACCTACGAATTTTTTCACCAGTTATGCTCTGGGTCAGGAGCTGCTTCAAAAGAAACTCACCATGGTTGAAACAATAAGAAAAAAAAACAGGCCCAAGTTTCCTCCTGCTTTACTGACAACCAAGGACAGTGAGAGATTTTCCTCTACATTTGCCCTTACTGACACATTCAATCGTGTCCCACACCCAAAAGAAAAATAAGAATGTGCTTCTAATGACAACCCTGCACAGGGATGCCGCCATGAGTACCAGGGAAGAAAAAAAGCCCATCGCCATCCTGGATTACAACAGGACAAAGGTTGATAACCTTGATAAGGTATGTAATATTTTTTATTTTTTATATAATTATATTATCAGATTGTTTTATCTGCAATACAAAAATAAGGCACACTGTCTTATAAAATGTCGAGTTTGTGAACAATATAGTCAGTTGCTTCCATTTTTAATACGTAAATATGTTTTAGATGTGGTAAATTGTAAACAGTGCTTCTGTGAAATATTTCATGTTACTATTCAAGATGTGAAATCTAAATTGTATGCACTCAAAGTTATTTACTGATTATTGCACTTTTTTAGGTTACTGCCATATATTCCTCAAAAGAATAATGGCACATTGGCATGGTGGTGTTTTTCAAAATCATCAATGTGTCTGCCTATATTGCCTTTGCGGTATGGAGGGAGATCGATCCAGGCTGGAAGGAGGCAAAAGCATGGTGGAGCCCCTCATTCAAGGGCGCCAAACACCTAAGTATATTGGGCAAAATGCTCATGAGAGGACAAAACTGAGGAACAATGGGACGACAATATGGCGCTGTCTTTTCAGAGCTACAGATGGTACTGAACCAGAATAACAGTTTTACCGCTGTGTCTCCCGTGGTGATGGAATTAGGGGTGTGCGCTTTACCACTATGTGGCGCTATAACTATAGACTATGGACTTAGTTCATTCTCTCAAAGATTAATGAGCCACAGCTGGTTGAAAGCTGCAAGTAGTAGCAGATAAATTCAAGTGAAACATTGTAATTAAATAAATTCATAATAATAGTACTAAAATTACAGTATAAATTTAGATTATTGCGATGTGGGGCCGATGAGCAGCTTTTTCGGTTGTAGTATACAGTGGAACCTTGGATTACGAGCATAATTCGTTCCGAAAGCGGGCTCGTATTCCAAAACACTCATAAACCAAATTTTATTTCCCCACAAGATATAATGGAAACTCAAATTATTAGTTCCACAGCCCAAAAACATGAATACATAAAAATAATTAATACAAAATATTAAGTAAAAATTAAACAAATTAACCTGCACTTTACCTAAAAAAATAAAATAAAATCCCGACAGATAAGTGTTTCCGTTTATGCGTGCAGGCGCTGTGTGTGTGTGTGTGAAGCCCCTCCCGTCCCGAGAGAGAGAGAGATTGTGAATCGGCACGGTGTAAAATTACGCGCGTGCACACATAAGAGAGGCTGAGGGAGGCTGAATGGATTTTTAACCTTCTAATGAGAGTTTCTTACACAGTAAACCTTTCTCCTTTCTTATTTGAATTTTAATTATTATTTTATTATTATATACATTAACGGAAATACTTTTGTCTGAAAAATTAGCAGGGAACATCGCTAATGACACTCGTGTGAGCGCATACTAACGGAATCACTGCTGTAAAGTAAAACAAACAAATGAACCTGCACTTTATTTTTGAAAAGAATCGTGACAGAGCAGTGTTTCTGTGATGAGCAGAGAGTATGTGTGTTTGTGTGTGTGAAGCAGAGAGGGGGTGCTTCTCACACACACACACACACACACACACACACACACACTTAAGGCGAGAGAGAGAGAGAGAGAGAGAGAGTGTGTGTGTGTGTGTGACCCGGCACGGTGTCAAATTACGCGCGCGCACACAAGCTCACACAGGCTGAAACAGAGAGGGAGAGAGAAAATGGATTTTTAACCTTCTAATGAGACCTTCTTTTGCTTACAAACACAAAATATGTTTTACACACACACACACCTGGTCACAGTGCTATAGTAAACAATACACACGTGCACGGATGTTGATTATACCAGTGAGAGACGCGCACGACCCAGCGGGGGAGACGATTACCCACAATTCTGCAGCACAAGAGAGAGAAAAACCATTGGCTCAGTTGTGTTCACGGGATGCTCAGCGTCAAAACAAGAAGCGCATGCGTGATACATGATAATCGGTACTCGTAAACCAAGACTTGCTCGTTTTTCAAGTCAAAATTTATTAAAAGTCTTGCGGAACACTCGCAAACCATGTTACTCGCAATCTGAGGTTTCACTGTACTCAAATCCTAAAAAAAAAAAAACACACAAAAAACAATAGAGCACAAATATATACTCGCTTAATAATAGCTGCCTTTTGCGACATAGGGGCGCGGGCCGATGTGTAAAGAACGTAAATGTATAGGTATGAACAGCTGAGGCATAAATAGGAGTCCTGATGTCACCTGAGCCACTTGAGTCAATAGGTCTAACATATGCATGAAAATCATGAATTATTTAGCGAAACAGATAGGCATATCAGTCACTTTACTCCCAAATAAAAGGTTTTTCTGAGCATTATAATTTAGTTTTTTTGCCATGCACACATATCCAAGACATTCTTTAACTCGGTTCTGTGTTCACAACAGTTTGTAAGGTTTGTTTATTATCCATTTTCACAGTTTTCCGGCTAAAGAAAAATAGATTTTCTTGTAAGTACTGTATATCTTGTATTGTATTTAAAATCATATTGTAGTTCAAAAGTCGTACATGAATTTAACATATTAAAATCAGCCACATTATGAAAACCCATTTTGTGCTTTATGTAAATAAGTGAGAACTATTTGAAATTATTTTTTAAATAATAATAAACAGATACAAACAGAGATAAGCTATATAAGAGTTAATTCTTTGTACAAATAGAATTGTCAGCTGGTGAACTTGATAGTCTGTCTAAACATTTAACCATTTTTTTGGAAATAAATGTCAAAAGCTCTGGTTCAGATTTTTCATGTTTGTTGTATAAAGTACTCGGATGTGGAAATTACCATCAATGTAGCATTTCTTCTATAAAACATATGACTTTATGAAACGCTACTTACAATTTAAAAAAGTGTGGAAATTGCAGCTGATTTGCAAAATGTCCCTTTGCGCAACCTGGCAGTCATTTACCAAATGACTTTGAAATGCAACTGGTTTATTTTGGCCGCTGTCATTTTGCCGCAGTGGTGAGGACGATGGTAATAGCCATTTGGGTTGACTACATACTGTACATGAGAAAATAGTTCATAAAGTGTATGGTTCAAGCTAGGGCTGCAACAAGAAATCGATTAAATCGATAAAAATCGATTACTAAAAGAGTTGGTAACGAATTTCATAATCAATTTGTTGTGTCGCGCTATGCAGAAACATTTGATTATTAAAAAAAACTTTAGTTTAGCGCGGAGTGTAAACACATGGTCTCACGCACTGATGCTTGCAGAGTTCAGCGTCTCAGACAGGGCAGAGCAAAAAAAAGACAATAAAACGAGCAGAGGTAGAGGAAAGAAACATGGCGAAGGCAGAGAAATCCGTAATCAGGTAATCGTCAGCTGGGTCTTAGTGCGCATCTCTTACTGGTATAATCAACAGCCGTGCACGTGTGTACTGTTTACTATAACACTGACCACATGTGTGCGCGTAAAACATTTTAATTTTGTGTCTGTATGCGTGTGTGTACAGCGCGGGTTTAAAGCAAAAGCAAGTCTCATTAGAGATGTTAAAAATCCATTTTCTCTCTCTGCTCAAGGCTTAGCCTGCTCTTTGCCTGCTGTCTGTTTGTCTGTGCATGCGCGCGCATCATAAGGACTTTGATGGCCAAACCAGTAGGGTGGTGGTTTAGGGGGACCCACCTTTCCCAATGCATTACAGAGATAAGAATACTATCAAAAAAATTATTTTGTTCTGCAGAAAAAGAATCTCACTCAGAATTTTCATTACACAACAGAACTCAAAATATGACATATTTTAGAGGTATATAAGGACTTTCCCGCCCCCTCCTAAGAGTACCAGCCCCTGTCAAAATTGGGGTTTACTAGGACCTATCTGATTTATGATGCAATGCAGTTTACAACACACAGAAAATGTCAATTTGCTGGTTTATAGGAACAAATGTGTTTTACTGGCGCATTATAGTAAACATCACAATAGTAAACAACACACAAACATGACAATACTGTGCATTGCCAGGACCAAGGTGATTACCAAGTACTGTTTGCAAGTACTGTCTTGCAAATACAACACACAATAAAAGATGTTACAGCACTACAGGGGCAAATGTGTTTTATTGGAACATATCCAAAAGCAACACAAAAAACTGACAACAGTACATTGCCAGGACAAACACAAGTATTTTATTCTAAATTTTTATCCCTCAGATAATATTGAAAAACTTTTTTTTTTAGTTCAAGCATGCCAAGTGAATGTACAACTGTGTACTTTCATGGGCATCTTAATCCATTGAACTGAACCATTCAAAGCAATCTAAATAAAACATCCTGTTTAAAACAAGGCATATTTAAAAGATCGTTATTAATTGATAATAGTAATTGCAAAAGGAAGTGATTAGACATTCAAATGAGGAAAGAGACAAAATGTTACTGACTGCAGCTTTCATATAAATTATGAAAATGTTACTGACTGCAGCTTTCATGCTGTTACAGAACATAGAATACTCATAAATCACTGTTTTCGTCAAGTTACTGATTGTGACTTGTGAATTGTTTCATGATTCTAACATGACAGAGGAAGATATCCTTGTACAAAACATTATAAATAGCACTATAATATTGCATTTGTGGCCAGCGCCAATTTTCAGATATAGGTTTATACTACTTGGTTAATACAAGTCAAATAAAACATGCTAATAGCTAGTTTTGTATGATATGTACGTTTGTGAACCCTCCAGACATGGTTGTTTCCTTGCAGTACTCAGCCATATTAGAGAGGTTGGACATTAGCATAACTTAGAGTTTCTCTCTGCATTACATTAAAACTGCTTTCATTGTTGTTGTTGTTGTTGGTCTTTCGGCTGCTCCCGGCAAGGGGTCGCCACAGCGGAATATATGGTCCGCACAACAACTTGGCAGAGGTTTTACGCCGGACGCCCTTCCTGATGCAACCCTCCCATTTTATCCGGGCTTGGGACCGGCACTGCATCCAGTGGCTGGGGGGTTTGGGCACTGGCTGGCAATCAAACCCAGGCCTTCCGCATGGCAGACGAAACACCTACCACTAATTAAACATTTCATTATTTCACTTAATTTCATTAAGCTTTCATTATTAGGGTCTAATTACAATTAAAAATTTTTACAGCCAAGCGAAATTATTCATCCTTTCCTGATTTTTCTGTATTTCCATCATGTTTATTCTATGTAAAGCTGCTTTGTAACTACTACTTTATAACAATTGAGAAAAGCTATATACAGTTAAAACCAGATACTTACATACACTTAAAAAAAAAACCCACAAAAAACCTTTTTTTTTTTTACTGTCAAAAATTAAATCAGAGTAAAACAGAAAAAGTTTACTCTGATTTAATGTTTGACAGTAAGGAAAAAAAAAAACTTTGTTTTGTTTGTGTTTTTTTTCCTCAAAGTCTATGTGAATATCTGGTTTCAACTGTAAATAAGGTTTTATTGACTTAAATTGAACAAGTAGTTCAAGTGTACATTCTCAAGTTTTATAAAAGGTAGTTTTATACATTTTGGTGTCAATATGAAAGACATTTTAAATATAATCTCCCTGAATTGTACATCTGCATAATAGGAACTTCCCTGTGTAATTTAACTGTGTACTGCAACACTATACATACAGTATATGCCTTAAAATAGTGCCACTACAGTATGGACATCACCTATTTAATGGAAATCATAAAAACACTTTATAAAACCTGACCATGTACAGTTTAACCACTTGTGAATTGCTTGATTACAAATTTAAAGCTGTGTAGAGGAAAACTATATCTAAAAGAAACAAATAACTATATCTGTCCTAAATACAACAGAAAGCACAGTTGTGGCATCCCTAACTTCAACAATATTCTGGTCATGCACCAATTAATAAACGCAAATATTTCAGCTATATAAAACATTTAATCTATAGTTAATTATTCCCTAAATACAATTATGGGTTAAAAAGTTAACAGATATACATAACAAAGATGAGTTTCCATACCAACATGATTAGAGGCACCAGCAGGGACATTATCCTCAGCATCAGGTCCACTGGCTTCACACTGATCTCATCTTAAAGTAAAAGTGACATGAGAAATGTCAAAATTTGTTTAACATGTACACAACATCAAACATGGACTAAAATGACTGCAGAGTTTCTGTTAAAATTTGCTGAGGCCCAGGGCAACATCATGAAGAGAAGTACTGTCCTTTTCCTGAAAACTCGCAGCATTTTTTTACACCTCGCCAGCATGTCTATGATTAAAAACAATCATTCTTGCAAGTGTTGCTTTGGCTAGATCAGTGTAGACCTGAGGTGATGTTTCTTTGAGTTTCCCAAATGCCATATGTGCAGTCTTCTCAAGGAACTAAGGCAGATCAGGTCACTTTGAGGTATAGAGCTTTTTAAAGGCATCTGTTGATGTGGTGAGTTCTGTATGTCTTTATGGACCCTTGCTTTGTGCACTGGTGTGCAGTCATGTTGGAACTGGTGTGAGGTTGTTTTTCAGGAGTTTCAACCCTTTACTTCCAGTGAAAAACTCCAATGCTCCAGCATAGCAAGACATTTGAGACAATTTCATCCTCTCAACTTTTGGGGACCGGTTGGGGATGGCCCCTTCCTGTTCCAACATGACTGCGCACGAGTGCACAAAGCAAGGTCCATAAAGACATGGATGAGCGCGTTTGGTGTGGAAGAACTTGACTAACTGTCAAGAGTAACTGTACTCGTAAAAACAAAAAAAAAGAGTAAAGTGTCATTCTTACATCACCTTTTTGGATGCCTTTTTATCTGCTGTATCTTGTTATTCTGGTGTCTGTGAATTCTTAGATGATGTAATCTAAAAACAGAGTTGTGAAGGTTTGAAATATTTACTGGCATAAAGCAAGCAAAATTTTTTTCCATGCTATTTTATGTAATCAGTCAAATCAGCAATCTTATTTCGTTACTACCTTTCACACATAAGTGGCTATACTACTGTATATGCAGTCTTAAATATTGAATTTATCAATTAACTTACATCATAGACATGCTTAATCTTGGCTATCGCTATTCAGCTCACAGTTTAAACTGCAATTGTGTTTCTCCATGTGGCAATGTCTTGTTGAACATGCTGCATGTGAACAGGCACGTCAGCACTGTTTTAGACCTGATACCAGTTCATGTACATTCCTTCCTGTACGATTTGTGCTGCCAATGTGTTCCATTACAACTTTATTTAATCATTTAAATTCTGAATTAAATTTTGTATTTCCTTGGCCCAAAGAATCATCTCCCACCCTTTGTCCCTGTTAAAAATAAGTGTCCTTATAAACAAAGTTTTTGTAAAACTAACAACACACTAAGATTCTTCAGTCAGATCAAACACTGAGAACATGTTCTGAGGATGTCCTAATAAAACAGTGTTCTCTTAAAACTGGTTTCAGTCATACACAACTTTATAAACACTAATACAGAAAACTGTCCCAATAATAACTAGTGTCCTCATAGACAATGTTTTTGTAAAACTAACAACACACTGAGATTCTTCAGTCAGGACAAACACTGAGAACATGTTCAGGGGATGTCCTTATAAAACAGATTTATGTCTTATACAACTTTATAAACACTACAAAACACTATAATAACTCGACTGTTTTAAGAATCCTGCAATATTTTTTTTTACTCCAAATCAGGTGTTTATGACAGTATTGTTTCAGTATTTTCACTTTTTCCTCAAATGGTAAAATGGTAAGTTATTGATATGAGGTGTACGCTGGTCAGTTTCTGTGACTGTACACAAGGTGTTTCTAATTTCATAGACATGCTGCTAAGCATAAAGTCATAACATTTAACCCCTGCCCTCTTCCACACCACAATGCGGTGTTAACGGCACGGTGGATACATGCACATTCACACAGTATCAAAACCTATACTGACAATGTGTGGCTCTAGTTTTAATAAAAAAGGTCAAATACTGTAAATAATGTCTAACAAATCCATCAAAATATTCAAATACCTGTTCAAGTCCTTGTGTTGATAAACAAAAGCTCAGCTCCTCATTTACCAACGACTCTTTGACAGGAGACATCTGGAAAAATTAAGAATAGAAAACAACCAGCAATTAGACTAATAGCTCAATAGGTAAAGACTATAAGTAATAATTTTCTTGAATCATGTAATTCTCAATATTACCTTCTCCCCACCATTCTTCTCAACATAATTCTGCTTCTCTGAGGACAATTGGGCCATATCAAGGGTAACCTGAAATTCAGGAAAAAGAAAAATATTCTACTACAGGCAAAGGGTTTGAATATTAAATAAGTATTAGATCTTCTGAACAACCTTTTCCAGTCCTTTAGCATGGGCACAGACACTCGACTTCATTACCACTGATACTTCCACTTCAGCTCTGACTTCTGACTGAAATGCAGTGTTTAATTCATGGGTAGAATGCTGAACAAAACAATTATCAAGTTATATTCAGCTACAGAAAGGTAAAACACTGCACTAAATGTGCATGTCAACAGTTCTCACAAACATGACTTTACTCGAATGCAGAATAACTCTAATTTACTTCATCGATCAGTTCTTCACAGGCAGCACTGTCTGATAGCAACTCACTTATCTGACACTAAGAAAAAAAAATTCACATTCAGAAACACTTTTACTAAGAGAAAGAAAAAAAAATGTATCCAGCAGAATATCAAACAATGTATCCAAAAGATGAAGTCAAAGTTTGCATATTCAGAAAATAAAAATGCTACAATGTCCACACTGTGCACAGATATAATAAACAGTGCACACATTTGTAAAAGTAACTGTAATCGTGAGAATGACACTTTACTCTTTTTTACATCACCTTTTTGGATGCCTTTTTATCTGCTGTATCTTGTTCTAGAGCAGTGAATTCTTAGATGATGTCATCTAAAAACAGAGTTGTGAAGGTTTTAAATATTTGCAGGCATAAAGCAAGCAAACAAAAATATTTTTGTGCTATTTCATGTGATCAGTCGACTCAGCAATCTTATTTCGTTACTACCTTTCACACACAAGTGGCTATACTACTGTATAGTATATTACGACTTAAATATTGAATTTATCAAAAGTCAATTAACTTACATCATAGACATGCTAAATATTGGATATCGCTATTCAGCTCACAGTTTGAGCTGCAATTGTGTTTCTCCATGTGCCAATGTCTACGCAATAAATGATGAACATGTTGCAAGCGAACAGGCACGTCATCACTGTTTTAGACCTGATACCAATTTAGTAGTTATGTGAAAGTTTTATGCACACAGACAAAACTTATATATGCGTGACTCGCTGCATGATGTTATTCTAATCAGACTGCTCCAATCACAACTGATTAATGCCCCTATAATAGAGCTGTGTAGGTCAGTCATAATCTGATCAACATGACTTCAAATAAAACGGGAGGATGAGAGCATTTTGCTTGTGGAGAAGGGAGTAAAATGTAACGAAATAATTAAAGTAATATTCTGTCCTACTCTTACCTCTAAAGATAAAAAGTGAATGGGTGCAATATGTAAAAACATCAGTACAACCTGTCAGTTTGTCACAAGTACCCCTGAGGAGTGAGAAACATGGGGATACGCCATGTTAATGAAGTGATGAAGTGCTGCTTATAACAAAGAAACAAGTAAACATTTCACTCAAATAATTTAATATAAGAATATAAAATGTATATATGAATATAATTATTTAATGTGTGTGTGCCATGGATCATGCATTCATGCTGTGTGGTGGGGAAATGTGCATGATCTGTGAAGTTTAATTGATTATTTCTGACTGTAGAAATTAGTAACCAGAGAAAGGATTTTACTTTTTTTCCCCCAATTAATGTCTAAACATGTCTGTTATGAGCTCTGTGCTCTACTAAACTGTCTCTCCTCTACACGCATTTCTGCCTGAACGCCATTTCTTCACTATTCCTAACCGGTTATCACACCTCCGGAGCTCTCCTACATTTTCGTGGAGATGGGAATGATTTCCTATTTTAAGAATCTTTATGAATAGCTCTTATCCCTCCCTACTCCTGAAAATAAGGCCAAAATAGCATCATGAAATTTTTGGCCACTTACAGTAGGAGCGATTTCCTACTCTGAGACGCTTGGTGAACATGGGCCCTGATCATTAGTGCTAAATAACCATGGAAGTAACAACTGCCCCCCCCCCCCATGTATATAATATTTGTACATACCAAAGGAATTTGCCATTGAATCGAAATTCATACATGAACACTTTGAGGGCATCATGATATATTCTTTGCCTCTGCTCACATTCTTCTGTGTTTATGAGATCCCCTCTGTATTCCAATAAGAAATCTCCCTTACCAAAGTCAGTACAACTAAACACACCTCTCCCTAAACAAGAGAAGTACAATATGTCATTTACCTAAGACATTAATTATTAATTAAACAATCCCACCTGAACATGCTACTTACCTTTAAACTCATTTATAAATCTAGCTTCAAGGCCATCTTTATCTTTCTGCTTAAGGCTGAAGTGTGTGGCCTCCTCCAGTGGACTGGGCTTCCTCCTTCTCCTCATCATGTTTTAATCAGACTGTTTCACAGAGGAAAACCTCCTTTATAACACTTCATTTATGATGAAGTTCATATTAATGTGTTTATTTATCTCTTAACCAAAACGCTGTACTGGGAATCGCCCTCCCCCGCTTCCCTG
>JAOVVA010123261.1:0-10000 GCA_028565275.1 Leiocassis micropogon | reverse complement strand
CTGTTTAAAATATTTGTGTCCATGTTAATAAAAATTGCAATATAATAACTTTTTAACTGCTAGCATTTTTACTTTCACATTAGTGTTATTTTCACTACACCTTTTTCTTTTTTTTTTTTTATAAAATAATTTGACCCAACATTCACAATTTTTTTGTATTTTTTTGTTTTTGCCTTTTGAAACCCCTTGGCTTTTACACCAACAACCATTTGAATAAACATGGAGAAGTTAATGTGTGTTATAGTTCTTATCGTCCTTACAGAGTGATAAGTTAAACACACCGAGGTCAGACAGAGTAATGAGAGAGTGTGAGAGGTGTAATGACAGCCGAGTCGTGGCTCAGGGGTGGTGTGTGTTGGGCTCCCTGCGGTGGGCTATTACCATGGAGTCAAACACTCAAAATCTCACTGCTAACGATCCAGGGAGGTACAGTGGAAGTGTGTGTGTGGTTAATGGGGGGGGGTTAATAGTGATGCAAAACAATACTGTTATTATGATCAGATTGTTACATAATAATATCAAAATCAGGGATGAATTATTTTAAAATGTAAATC
Organism: Leiocassis micropogon; assembly: GCA_028565275.1. Lineage (NCBI taxonomy): Eukaryota > Metazoa > Chordata > Actinopteri > Siluriformes > Bagridae > Leiocassis > Leiocassis micropogon. The sequence goes on along the minus strand of JAOVVA010123261.1, from coordinate 9,446 downwards.
ACTTTTCATTCACCAGAAATTTAAATTGAATTTATAGGGATGTTTCAGATTTTTCTAAGTCTATCTTCAATCGAAATTGAGGTGCATATAAATACATTACCACGAGTCTTGGCTGAGTTAGTGAAGAGAAGTCCTGCTCAGCTTAATCGAGAGAATGAAAACAATTTAATTTGTACTAAATATCCCATAACTTTGAAAGATGCCAACTCGATTTAGCTTCTTCTTTTTTATTTTATTTTTTTTCAAGGTGCATTACATATGATCAACAATATCTAAATGGCTGGAATATAATTTTTTATTATTATTATTTTTTTTAACCTAATTGAACACCTTTATGATGATAAACACGAACACACAGCACATGAACACACAACATGTCAAACCTTACAAACCTTACATGGGGTACAACAGTAGAAGACATCAGGATTTTGCTCCTGTCAAACACGAACAGGGAATTAAAGCTATCATGGGCATAACTTGCAATAAAATGGAAAATACTTCTATATATATTCTCTCTAAGAGAGTTTCCTCTCGGTAGTATTGTGACACAAAGCACTTTTGTAAGTAGCTCAGGATAAAAGCGTGTTTTGTAAGTGGTAACGTAAATGTAAATGTAGGCCTGGGGCAGATTTTGTTCCTGGTTCCCCTTGCTTTCGTTTTTTCTGCTAACAAAAGTAAACCATCTACTGCAAGAAAAGACTCTCTAGCAGTACATTGCTCATAGCATCAAATTTATAAACACTTGTGCATCAGTGACCCTAGCAAGATGTGACCTTGGCGTTCACACCATTAAGAGAAACCAAGACGAAGCAGCATGTCTTCAGTCTGGAACTCCGTTGTGTTTAGCGTGTTGCTGTGCTCGTGCTTTGCGCTCGTGTATAATGTCATATAAGTCACGCTGAGATAATAATCATTCTGTTAAATCAAGCGTATGATCAGGCTCTAGTGAGTTTTCATACACTCCCTGTAGTTATTCCGTAATACAGATCTGCATGAATCGAGTGATGTTAATGTAAATTGGGTTCTTGACCTGCTGAGCACTTTATTAGAGAGAAGAGGAGTGGTAGGGAAAGTGGTGAGAGACGTGTTCTCTTGTTGAAGGGTGTATAAAGAGCTTAAAGATGCAGTAATTGAGTCATTATGTAAGAAATAAAATAGTTCAGGACACACTGTGATGAGAAGATAATCAATAGGAGGACATCCTCATGTGTTTTAGTGTTTTATACCACATAGCACTTACGTACTATCCTGTGCAGAGGCCATGGAAGTCTATCCCAGGGCAATGGGGTCACTTGAAGGGGTACACGCTGGCAGGGGTGCCAAAAGCACTCATACACACTCACACCCTACGGGCATCCTTTTGGAAATGCCAGTTAGCCCAAGCTGTATTTGGACTGTCTTTGGACTGTGGGGGGAGACATAGTACCTAGAGGAAACCCACCAAGCCAGGGAGAACATGCCAACTCCATGAACACATGGGCAGGACACAAAGACAGGGCTCAAACCCTCAACCCTGAAAATGGGAGGCCATAGTGGTAACCTTTACACCACTGCAGAATGATCACAATTACTCTTTCTGTACGTATATTTAGGGGTACATAGACAGGGTTCATCCATGTGCCATCACACACATTGGGCGCCGGATATCCATCCCCTTGAGACATATCCGAAATATCTGTAGCAGTTACTTACAGTGCTGGGTTCTTAGCTCGACGCCCGATTGTATCTAAGCACTTGGGGATGAAGGACCTACTGTAGCTCAAGGGTCCAACAGTGGCAGCCCGGCGGTGCCAGGGTTTGAACCAAGGATCTTTTGATCAGCAGTCCAACACCGTAACCACCTAGTTACATTAATGTCCACAAAACAACTTAGCACGTATGTTATAGCAGTTGCAACATTTACAGCTTTTTCCTCTTAACACTAACACTGGAGACTCCTTCCATACAGTATATCCCCCAAGTCTCCTGACAGAAAATTTGAATCTCTGCTATACAACTTCCTACTGTATGTTTGTTGTTACTATAGAAACTTTAGGATACCAGCTTTCCATCCAATGCTCCTTTGCTACATCATTATACACAGTCTAGCGCTAACATGGTAAGTGATGTAGCCTGGATACAGTAAATACACTCCATCCACTCCATCTTAAGGTGATTTCTGAACACCGTCTCACAGCTTGGTTACCATAAATGGTTCAATACCCTCGCTATCTCATTTGACACCGCGATATCAACATATGGAGGCTTCTCTCAGAGTGGGTGTGAGAGTGTTTGTGTGTGTACAGAGTGTTTCGCCGCCACCTCTGCTGCAGTAGGTGTGTGTGTGTGGAGTAATATCAGAGCAGCCGCACGCCAGGCCGAGCTCCAGGGACACATGCTCGCTGAGCTATTTCTGGCCGTGATGTTTTGATTGGAACGGAGTTACCCTCAGTCACCTTGTCCAAGGGTTTCTAGTGCAGACAGGGTGCATGCCCGGCACCTCGTTTAATACCACAGACCCATGTGAAATAATAAAACTGTAATGAGGTTGCTGTTTAAGCACCATTTAAGGGGTTACATGGTTAAAAATCTGCCAGGTTTACAGTACATAATCTTTTTATTGGCGTTCTATAAGGATCTGCAAATAATTATTGGCTACAGATCTAGGACATGAAAACAATCGAGCATCACACTTCTCATAAAAACCCAGCTATAATCCAGGTTATAAAAAAAAATCTCTTATAGAAACAGTAGGACAAAACTATAAAAAAACTGCACGACAACTATAAAAACAGTAGGACAAAAAGGACAGAGGGTGTGTGAAACGGCCATGTCATAGTCATGCAGGTTATTGTATACTAACGAAAATCATTTCAAGTTGTCAGATTTTTGGAAAGGTGCGATTTAGCAGATCACAATACATGGTGGTGGTGGTGGTGGTGCTGGAAGTACTGTAGCTTTATTCATCTCTCTCAGCTTAAAGGTTTCATCCTGAGCTCAGGATCCTGTACACGTTAACCCCACTGGTTTCCTCCTCATTACTACTGTACTGGGATAGACTCAGAACTATCCCACTTGGGTCTATTTCAACCTCACACGCAGTGTTTCTGGGATCGGCTACAGATCCATAGCGATCCTGACCCAGATAATGTGCTTACTCAGGATGAATGAAACTAAAGAGGGATGGTTTGAACAGAACCAGGGTTGCCAGGTCTGTCCAAAGCAGCCTGACACCGAATCTCAGGATATACTTCTCTTTCGACGCAGTGTGACATAGTGTCTTACATTTAGATTTATGGCATTTGGCCAATACTGGATATTTCCAAACTATGAAATAAAACATATGGCATTAGGTAATTTAGTAACAGCAACAGCAACAGTCGGTTGTTATTATAAGACATGGAGGTCAGCTGTTCTGGAATAGTTCTTGCACGAACGGTATTGTGTCAAGTGTGTTTACAAAACCCATTAAGCACCATAAGGACCTTCCCAGGAAAGCAAGACCAAAACGTACCTCTGCTGCAGAGGAGAAGTTCATTTAGAGTCACCAGCCTCAGAAATCACCAATCAACAAACAGCACCTCAGATTAGAGCCGTTATGAAGCTTTACAGAGCAGAAGTGGCAGATATACATCTCAATATCAACTGTTTAAAAGAGAGTATTGTGTATTTTGGATAAAAGCCTTCAGCATTGTTTTAGGTGTGTCCAGACTTTTGACTGGAAGTGACTTTAGTGACTTGAAGCACTAAATCAAAAAATATATCTTTACACATGTTCATTAGGTTACTGATTAGAAGTTTATTTTATATTAGTCATACATACAGTCAGTGACATTGGTCATACACTGTTGGGACGAATTTTAAGTTGTCATTTTGAGGGGGGGGGGGTGAGGGTTGTTTACCCAAATACCTATTGCCTCGCACCTCCAGGGTCAAGGGTTCGAGTCCCACCTTGACCCTGGAGGGATCTACAGTATGTGTTGGAGTTTGCATGTCTCTCACCCTGTAATGGATTCTCACTTTGTCCATGATGTACCCCACCCAGTGCCTCAAACCCTCTGGGATAACCTCCAATGAGTGGAATAGAGAGTTCACAAGATAATGTCTCAAAGCATATTTAACAAAGTGCAATTACGAACATGTACTTTACCCAATAGGCCTACTAAAATATATATATTTTTCAAGTTAATATTTTAATCGCACTTGCTAAATGCCATAAAACACCGTTGAGAAAAGACATGCACTGACCACAGTAACCTGTCAGACAGCACAGAGACTAGAGGAACAGGAGACTACCAAGGCACGGAGATAAATAGGTCAGAACCGGACCTGTTTGAGAACAAAATGTAATCTACGCTGAGATTCACCATAAACAGTGTTTTGTTGAACATCACACCTTACCTGATGAGGCAGCTGTAAATATATCACATCACCGTCCCGTACATCGGGTTGTCCACTGTCCTTGAAAGTGTTGTAAAGAACAGCGAGAGATTGATAAAGAATCTGTAATATCCAGTACAGTGACTAAAGTTTCCCAACATACTGTACACCGTTATTTGTCTCTCATCAGGTGTTCAGTAAAGCAGTTTAATGGAGGAGGATTGAGCCAGCGATTCATCATTATTTGGCTCAGAGGTATATTAGTTGTGACCAGCATAAATGACGAAAGCTTTGATTGTGGATCACATGACCACATGAGCACTTATTGCTGTAAGAGCTAATAAAAGATCAGAAGTCTAGTATATTTAGGAAACCAATGGCCTTTTGCCATTCTCTTCACTTTAATGTTTATCAGTGCTTAATTTTTGTTTCCCCTTTTAAATTTTTTTTCCACAACTTTGCCATTTATTTTTGATACACTAGCATGTGACTTGACATTTCTGTTAAATGAACATCTACTTACCGGAACTGTTACTGTATAAATAATTATATATTTTTTTCCCGGCACTTTTTTGACCAAAGAGAATCGAGAATTCGAGTGGGTGTGAGACTTATTGGAAATGTTATTACTATGCAGCAATTAATTACAGAAAGCATGAAGACTACCAGGAATTAACACAACTTAAAAAAAAAAAAAAGAAAGAAAGAAAAAGAACAGTGAATGCCTAAAAATTGGAGAGACGATGATTGCTAAATGTCAGATTAAACCTGATAATAAACTTACAAATACCTTTTATTTAGTGCTTTAGATTCTGTTACGGCCTGCTTAAGGTCTCCTAAAGTGAGCTGGATAAATATTTAGAGGACGCTGTGTTTGATTTATTTACTCTATACAAACTTTAGAAAGGTCGTTATTCATCTCAGGAGCAGACCTTCATGCTCCTGTTTTCCTCCTGACAGGGTTGAATTATATAAACAGAGCAGTAGGATTATTATATTAGCTATGCTGTAATTATAAAGAGCTTAGCAGTTTCAGGTTTGGATATGCCCGGGACCAGCAGCGGCTTGCGACTGTGGATTTTAGTGAGTTTAGTTTTAGTTTTAACCCTAACCCTTACAGTAGATCCAGAAATTGGCCAATGAAAAGGTTAACCAAAGCTGGAAAACATTTTCATGCCGACAAAAAAAATCTCTAAAACTACATCAAAGACCTTAAACTAGCCAGGAATTTGGGAATTGTCATTTTTTTTTTTTTTACTTTTGGTGTAGGGGAAAAAGTATTTCACATCCTTCTCTAATGAGATCTCATCTGATGCACAAAGCTCATTAATCACTCCATAGTTATGCAATTTTTAACTGGTGTTCAAGTCAAACCGGGACTTCTACACAAATGCATTTATCCCAATGTTTCACTAGTGCTTGGATACCATCAAGGTAAAAAGTTTTCTCAGTACATCAAAACTACGATCAGACTTCACTGCTGTCTGAAACCCTGGCCTCCCAGGAACTCCTTAATGGCCCAAACATGTGGAAATGGCTTGGAGTGCGGTCAGGACTGTAAGGGGGATGTAGCAATAATGTACAATGTACAACTTGTAATGTACAAGTGGTGTTGATGAATGATTGTGTGTACAGTTCACACAGACAGATGTTTCTCTTCTGCAAGGATTAGGCATTACATTTGCTTATAGGGAATGAGTTCTGAGCCACCGCCCCTCAGTATCTCATATTAGAAACTGTTCTGTACATCATAGACACATTTAGTTGGTATCTATACTTTGCTTTCTTTATAGACATTGCTCAAATCTGGCAACCCTGACCTCCATCTTTTGTGTCCAAATGTTCATCGAGCCATGATGGGGCAGAGATAATCCTGCCCTTACAGAACCTTTAGTGTTAATTTGTTAGGTCCCATTTTGACCACTATGCGCAATAACAACACTAAATAGAATCTTTAGTATTTCAGCATTTCAACTCTGTTGTGTGTTGGTGTTGTGAAAGAAGGCCCTTCCCCTATTGACGATCCGCCTCTGTATGAGACAGAACCGGCAATCAGGGAGCGTCTTAAAGTGGATTTGGTGTGAAGTAGAGGTTGACGTTAACAGAGATTGAGTATGAAAGGTTGAGAGAGAAGACGCCTGGATGTCTGTAGGGTGAAGTAGCAATGGAAGGATCTGTGCACCGAAAGAAAGTGATGTTTGCACCTGAGGGACAGGAGCTTTTCTCACTTTTTCCATAAAAAAAAAAAAAACATAATTCAAATCTTATCATAGACTGGGCTTTAGAGGTGAAAGGTGATGGTGTGACACATTTTTGCATTATGGTGTGTGTGTGTGTGTGTGTGTGTGTGTGTGTGTGTGGTGTTATATTATTAAATGGAAGAAAGGAAGAAAGGTGTGAGTTTCTCTGCAGTGCGTTTATCTTTGACGGTGTAATGTTAGGTTTCTGTATCTCTCTCTATATATATATATGTTCCTCTCTCCAGCACGCCTTGAACTGCAGGAAGAGAAACCCTGAATAATGCTGAAACACATGTTAGTCTCCATACGGCTCTCAAAGGGATGTGACTCCTATGAGACACCTCAACCCATATCCATCACTCATTATGTTTCCATAGCCACGGAGATGCTCCAAGTCTTCAGTGCTCTTAAACACTCACCGACGATCTGAGCATTCTGCATTCACCCTGACATTTCACAGTCAGGAGACCTCTTCATCAGAAGAGCCGTATGGTCCAGGTTGAATATTATACTGTGCATGGTTTTTTTTTTTCTTTTTTTTTCTTTATTAAGTGTTAAGTGCCTTTCCAGTTCAGAACCAATGGGCTACCAGTTTTCCGCCTACCTGCCACCTAATACATAAAAGCATACATCACTAAGCTTACACATACAGTAATCAGCAAGCTTTTGATATTATAAAATCATATTATCATACATTCAAAAAAAAAAAAGAGAAATCAATTCAAACAAATTATTTGTTCTTCAGGAGAACGTGAGTCGAATCCTGATGATGTCATAGCTATCCATGGTCAGAAGTCAAGAGAGCAAAATGATGAAGAGGCTGGAGAGCACTTTCCTCCCAGTGTGGTACACTGCCTGGTGAAGCATCAGTTGGGGAAAATAAAAAGAGAGCCAATGTGATGCCATACTTGTAGAGTGCTATTCATTCTGGTTCTCACCCAAGAGACAGCCTTCGGTTCTGAAATACGAGTCCAACATGGACGTGCCAAAAATGTTGCAGTTCCACGAATGACCACTAGGTTATTGACCCTTGGCTCCAAAAATGAGTCAATCCTCAAGGAGCCCCATGTTAATATAAACATGTTTGCATCATGTTACAAAAAAAACAGTTTTGGTCCGCATAGCCAGATTTTGCATTCATGACAACCACGGGGTGAATCATGGGATAAGTCATCAGTAAAAATGACATAATGCATGGCTGATTTGAGTGATAGCTTCATGATAAGCCCAGGCGGGATGACATCACTTTGGCTAATCAGCTACCTGGAATCGGTGAACTTGACTTCTCAGCTAGAGCTCTTATTCTTATAAATTAAAACATTCTTCTTTTAGCTGCTCCCCGTAGGGGTCGCCACAGTGGACCATTTGTCTCCATCTAACTATCACATCTTCTTTTGTCAATCCAACCTCGTGCATGTCCTCCCTCACCACATAACCGCTATAACCCCCCCGCGCCTCTCTCTGGACACCTCTGTGCCCTTGCTTTCTCTTTGTTCTCCAGTCAACCGTAGCCCAATTTACATAGTTATCCTGATGACCAACAGTACCTGAGGGGATCGTAGTTAACCCGGGCCTTGACCGATCTTGTATGAAAATCTTTATTACGATCTGCATATTGATTCAGCACACATTTTACACCGGATGTCTTTACTGTCAAAACCCTCCTCATTTATTCGGGCTTGGAACCAACACTAGACTCCACTGGCTTTTGCAACCCCAGTGCCTGAGTTTTATAAATTAAAACCTAATAAAAAATAATATTTTTTTAGAGTGTAATCATTTTGTCATCAGTGTGGTAATACATGATTTACACTAAAAATAATTGTAATCTGTACCTGAATTGATTTTTTTTCACTTCTACCTCTAATATCCAAGCTGATTACTCCCTTTATGATAGAAACACTACAAAAAAAACCACACTGCTGGTCAAGTTATTTTTAGGGGTAGCAGGGATTCCTGGTGTCAAAATGAGGCTGAGGTTTCCCTCTTCCCTACTACTGTATGTCATGTAATCCTCATTAACATTTACTAAAAATAGGATTTCTACTGTGCTATTTTTCAAGGCTCTCCTTGTAAACAAAGTTGAACTGGCCATATCTCAGCAGCAAGCAAGCACACAGTAATAAACCGGAATAAAAAAATGGAGCGTATTGAAATCTGACTGAAAATGAAATCTGAAATGACTTGAATACTGTATCACTCAAGTCAACCAACATGCGACTAAATACCGTATTCGGATCATTTGATCATGCTGGAGTTGTGTGTTCAATGTTGTTGCAATGTCATGAAGTCATTGTTAGTACAACGTCAATAACTTTCAAAAGGCACATAATACAAATAAGGTTTAATAATGGTGTTCCAATGTCATTACTGTTTGAACAAATGAACAAAATGACATAACATTTTGACAGGAAAAAAATTCTTCTTTTTATTCATGACATTTTCTCCTGGCTTGTTCATCAGGGATCTAAATCTACATACAGATTTCTGTAAAGCTGTTTTGTAGGCAGAGAAAAAAAATTATTTAGGAATTCATTAATTTGATTATTTTCTATAGTACTTCATCCTATATACACGGTCAAGGGGGCCTGGAGCCTATCCCAGGAGACTTAGGACACGAGGCGGGGTACATCCTAGACAGGGTGCCGAGGGCACACACACGCACACACTATGGGCAATTTGGGAGCACCAGTTAACCTAATCTGCATGTTTTTGGACTGTGGAGATGAAACCCATCAAGAATAGGGAGAACATGTGAACTCCATGCACATATACAGTACCCAAGGTGGGAATCGAACCCTCGACTCTGGTGACTGTGCTAACCACACCATATACTGTGTGTGTGTG
>JAOVVA010123210.1:0-11135 GCA_028565275.1 Leiocassis micropogon | reverse complement strand
GTGGTCACAGTGTTATAGTAAACAGTACACACGTGCACGGATGTTAATTATACCAGTAAGAGACGAGCACTAAGACCAGCAGGGGAGACGATTACCCGCAATTCCGCAGTGCAAGAGAGAGAAAAACCGTTGGCTCAGTTGTGATCATGTGACGCTCGGTGTCAAAACAAGAAGCGCATGCGTGATATATGATACTCGGTGCTTGTAAACCAAGACTTTCTCGTATTTCAAGTCAAAATTTATTAAAAATCTTTGCTCGTCTTGCGGAACACTCACAAACCGTGTTTCTCGCAATCCGAGGTTTCACTTTATATGTTTATCTAGGATATTTTATGACTGTGTGTATGTTTGACTATTTCTTCTAATCTAGAAAGTGTAATCCATGTTACAACCTCTTTCTGCAGATATTGGTATGAATGTGTATGCAAGATATGGGATGTTTGGTATTGAATGCAAGCTTATTTTATTCAAAGAACATTGGTGTTAATAGAAAATTGGTAGCATAAACAGAGCTCATGCGAATATATTTTATGAAGTATTAAAAACTGCAGCTGGATATGCCCCATGTGACAGGCCAAACATCAGGCTAATGTATGCACAAAAGGAGGAACCAGTACCAGTAAACAGTACTAGAAGAACTCCATTAACTCTCACCCTCCAAACTGTGTGTGTGTATGTGTGTGTTTGAAAAGTGTAGTTAGATTAGTAAATAAATTCTTGGTTCTTTATAAAGAACTGTTGTCTTGGTCATGTATTTTGAAGTCTAAACATTTGACCAGATCTTACGTTACCTTGCTCATAATTGATAAATACCAGATTTTGTGTTACATTCGGTGGCCACGTGATAAAGAGAATTTGTAAAATACACTAAATCGTGTGAAACGTTGGACGAATACATGATGAAGTGTATGTTATAAATTTTGATCAGTTTAATAAAATAAAGATTCGATTCACCTCTGACCAAGAGCTGAAACCCTACAATTGGCTTAAGTATTAGCATTATTCTATGCTGGCTTCGAGGCTGCAGGTAAAGTGTTCAGCTTATCTGCCAGAGACACGTCTGCATTCATCATACCGGATGTTGGTGCTTTATAATCATTTATTGTCATTCGCCGTGGAGCAAGATCTCAGAACATCACGGATGGTCTTATCCACCCACGGCTTCTGATTGGGAAACGTTCTGATGTTCATTTTGTGCATGGTATCCGCTAGTTTCCCTAAGAATGCCACAACCACTTCCGTAAACTCGTGGATATCATTTGAGCCACACTGGCTCATGTCCCAGTTGAGTGCATCCTGTAGAGTGGCCACCGATTGGTCCAACCACCTCCCTCTGAGCTGGAACTTCTTGCTTGAGCCTTGTTTATATTTTGGCAAGAGGAAGATGGCGGTGTGGTTGGTTTTCCCTAACAGGGGGCGAGATTGTGCCTTGTAGCTATCTTTAATTTTTGTGTAACAATGAGTAAGTGTCCTTTCACCCCTGGTGGGCCAGGTGATGTGCTAATAAAAGTTTGGCGCGTTCCGGTGTTGAGTTTGGTGCTATGTGAGTGCCCCACGCAGCTCTCATAAGACATTGTCCATGTTTGCTTGAGGTGGAATATAAAAGGCGCTGATTATGACCGATGTAAACTCCCGAGAAGGGTAAAAAGGATGACATTTGATAGTCAGTAGTTCCAGGCTGGGTGTGCAGAAGCATTTGAGAGGATCAACGCTCGCGCTGTTGCACCAGCTGTTTTTCCCCATTAAACAGCAAATCAGGTGTTCCTGGATGTTCCGAGAGCCAGATTGAAAAATAAAGGTGACTGAGCTTCTTCAGTGGTGGGACCGAAGTTGTGGAATGATTTACCTGCTCACATAAGGTCTGCTCAAAGTGTTGAAATTTTTAAGTCATTACTTAACACACAATTATATTCTTTGGCTTTTATTTTTTACTAAGTTGAGATTTTGAGACATTTTGACCATTTTTTTTAATGTACTGATTGTGTGTGATCTTTTCTTTTGGCATTGTGAAGCACTTTGGTCAACCATGGTTGTTTTTTAAATGTGCTATATAAACTAAACTAAACACATGCCACAACTCTTTCACTACCCTGATTCCAGTGTCCTGTTCATGTGGTGAACCGAGAAGAACTCGGCCATCTGGATGGCACGGTCCAGCACTGCTGGGTTCAGCCATGTCTTGGTAAAACAGATTGTAGTCCCGAATTTGTCTCTGGAACTTTAGCTTTAACTTTAATTTTAAAAATTTGTGCCAGTGTTTTGAGTTTGACAATACAAATTAATCCCCTCTTTAAGCCCTGTGTTAGTAATGTTTTAATCCATGCTTGAATGGTGCCTCTAAATCACCAAATCTCACTCAGTGGAACATAGCTTTTACAGCTTTATTCCCCTACATTAGGAAATATAATATTTCCTAATGTAGGGATATGTTTAAAGTCATTTCTTATTATGCTAAAGAATGACAGCATGGGTTTATTTGCTAGTCTGATAAATGTTTTGCATAGCTACTTTGCATGGATGCTGAAATGTGGTGCTCTCTGTCGTAGACCTGATATAACCTAAGTTTAATACAACAGGGAACCTTTACTACTTTTTTACAGGTGACTTTTTCATGTACCACAAACACAGACACAAGGCGAGGTCTTACGAAAAAGGGTCATTTTATTTGAATAATGGGAAAGAAAGCGTTAAAAATGAGGGAAGAAGGAAAAAAGGGAAGGAAAGAATGCACGTGCAATTCTGTGGGCAGTGCACCATGGGACGCAGATACAGGCTGGTGAATGGTGGCGGCGTGCAGAGTGGCATAGTGGGCCCCCTTGGGCAGCAGGTCCTGCAAGCTTCCTTGACTGGCACTTCTCATGAGTGGCCAAACCAAAAGATTTAGGCACATGCTCCAGGATGATCAACATCCAACATGCTGAAGACTGCTGAAATCATGTAATATGTATACAAATACATGCATTAAAAAATACGATTAAGCATTACCTGACCAAAAGTAATACATCTTTAATACTGTATAAAACATTAGGAAACTGCATGTAAAAGTATTTGGACACCTAGATGTTAAGGAAGGGACCTCACACAGATGCAAATGAATTTAAAATAGTTTAAGCACACGAAACCTGATACAAATTGTTGGGCAGAGTATTAACTTAAATTATTAACATATTAACTTAAACATATCTCTTGTTATACTGAACTTGTTATACTGAACTTGAGGGGCAGTGGTAGGTCAGAGGGTTAAGGCACTGAGTTACTGATCGGAAGATTCAAAGATTTTTTGATTGTGTAAACCAGTTTACACAGCTTTAATAGCTGTTAAAAGCGCTATACAAATAAAACTGAATTGTAAATTTTTATTGAATTAATCAATATCACACAGTCTATATATATATACAGGGGGTGGACAATGAAACTGAAATGCCTGGTTTTATACCACAATAATTCATTAGTATGGTGTAGGGCCTCCTTTTTCAGCCAATACAGTATCAATTCATCTTGGGAATGACAGATACAAGTCCTGCACAGTGACCAGGGGGATTTTGAGCCATTCTTCTTGCACAATAGTGGCCAGGTCACTACTTGATGCTGGTGGAGGAAAATGTTTCCTGACTTGCTCCTCCAAAACATATCTGGGAACAGGTTGTTGAAGTAGTGTCATGTAAACTTATATAACCGTGCATCGTAGAAGAGACGAGAGCTTTTTCCTCTGCAGAGAAAAAGGCTGTATTCTGAAAAGAATAAAGTCTGTTGGCCTCAACATCGCTGGACTCCAGAATGATCATTCTGTCTTTGGGTAATCGTCCCTGAACTAGCCACAACAGTGACTGTGCAGGCCATGGGAGATGTTCAACTTCACTTTCATGTTCATGAAACCACTCTGTCACCAGTCTTGCTGTGTGTATTGGTGCATTATCATCCTGATACAAGACAAAGCCTTCAGGATAAAATGTTTGAACCACTGGGTACACATGGTCCTCCAGAATGGTTCGGTAGTCCTTGGCAGTGACACGCCCATCTAGCACAAGTATTGGGCCTAGGAAAAGCCATGATATTGCAGCCCAAACCATCACTGATGCACCCCCATGCTTCACTCTGGGCATGCAACAGTCTGGGTGGTACGCTTCTTTGGGCTTCTCCACACCGTAATTGTCCCAGATGTGGAAAGGACAGTGAAGGTTGACTCATCAGAGAACAATACATGTTTCACATTGTCCACAGCCCAAGGTTTTTGCTGCTGGCACCATTGAAACCGACGTTTGATATTGATCACGAGTGACCAAAGGTTTGGCTATAGCAGCCCGGCCATGTACATTGTCCCTGTAGAGCTCCAGACGAACAGTTTTGTTGGAAACAGGAGAGTTGAGGTGCACATTTAATTCTGCAGTAAGTTGGGCAGCTGTGGTTTTATGTTTTTTAAATACAATCCGGGTTAGCACCCTGACATCCCTTTCAGACAGCTTCCTCTTGCGTCCACAGTTACTCGTGTTGGATGTGGTTCGTCCTTCTTGGTGGTATGCTGACATTACCCTGGATACTGTGGCTCTTGATACATCACAAAGACTTGCTGTCTTAGTCACAGATGCGCCATCGAGACGCGCACCAACAATTTGTCCTCTTTTGAACTTTGATATGTCACCCATAATGTTGTGTGCATTGCACTATTTTAACCTTTAAACCTCCAACAATAAATTGGCCAGTGTTTCGGTTTCATTGTCCAACCCTTTTTATATATATGTATATACATACACACTGGTTTATTTGTTTGCTGTTCCCACATTTCACTCTCCCGGAGGATAACTACCCTTAATTCTCTTAAAAATTGTCTACTGACAGTCACTTTGAAATGAAAGGGCAGGGTTTCTTTATTTTGTTGAACCTTATGCAATGTGTGTAGCAAGCATATAAAGGCCCAGCTATGGTCTTTATCATGTCGGCCTTTCCCAGACATGAGTGCACATAGTAAACATGTAATCTTATAAAAAAAATTATAATCCTGTTAATGCTTTATAAAAGGACATCACTGTTTTCAGGATGTAATATTATGTATGTTTTAAATGAACATAGCTGGTACTGCTGGAATGCTTATGTTAAAAATGGCCCAGGTTGTGTATATATTAAATAACCCTCCCAGAAATAACTGCTTACTTAGCATATTTCATACTATTAATGTTTTAATCCACACTTAAATGGTAGGTCCTACTCTGTAAGTGTAAATAGATTAAAAAAATTTAAACGATAGATTAGAATCTTCCCTAATCTTTAGTTATATATAGGGAAATAAAGCTTTAAAAGGGCTTAAAGTATTAAGCCCTTTTAAAGGCTATTTTTCAGCAAAATAATTCCAGCTTGGGTGTATTTGCTTGTCTGATAAATAATTTGCTTAGGTACTTTGCAAAGATGATGAATTGTGGTGCACTCTGCCTTAGAACTGACAATCTCATTAAGGAAAAAAAAAAACAACAAGAACTGTGAAGAAAACAGGCTCAAAACAAACATGGGTATTAAAACTGGAAGTGCTGGTAAAGTCATATACAAGTATACTGATCCTTTGGTACCAAAACAATAAAAACATGAGGTCATCTGGATTTTATTTACTCAAAAATGGTTTAAGGGCGGAAAGGAATCTGATTTGTCCATCATGTGGACTAATAAAATCAAACATTAAGTGGTCTATCAAGCATTCAACTGAATTCAGTTTTATTTGTATAGCATCTTTAACAATTGGGGATTCTCACAAGCAGCTTTACAAATAATAAAAAATGGATAGAAATTAAAAAATGTAAAAGAAAAAAAAAGGGAAATATAAGTACATTTATTCATCCCTGATGATCAAGGTGGGGTGACAGCGGCAATGAGAAACTCGCTGAGATGGTATTAAGAACTAACCTTACGAGGAACCAGACCCAACAGGCAACCTATTCTCATTTGGTTGCTATCAGATGTAACCATAAATCCACATAAAGTGTTTTCTGAAGAAAATAGTCCTTAACAGGCATAGCTCAATCACAGTTACCTAACTTTAAATTTGACTTAAATTAATTATTTTTTTTTAAAAATGATTCACTGCGAGTTTTGGCGCTGTGATTAGATTTCCATCTTTCCGTGCGTCGGTCCTCGCATAGTCAAACCGCATAGGTGAGATAGGGTTATAACAGCAGGAATAACTCACGAATGACTCACGGATTAAATAAATTGTCTGAATAACAGATTACATTTTTTAAAAAATAACTAAATAACTTAGTGCTTAAATGGCGGACCTAACGCATTAGATTACTCATTACATCAAAAAAGTTATTTTGTAACGTGTTACACCCAACACTGGTCATTAACATATTTAAGTGACGATAATAATCCTATGTACAGTAGTCTGTCTCCCTTTCAAGGTGTTGTTATATCCTGTAAATAAACAATATTCAAGCTTGAAAGAGTGTGTAGACTCATCACTCACTCACTCATTGTCATTACCGCTTAATCCTGTATTCAGGGTCGCAGGGACCTGGGAGCCTATCCCAGAAGACTTAGGACACGAGGCAGGATACAACCTGGACAGGGTGCCAATCCATCACAGGGCACACAGACATACACACACTATGGGCAATTTGAGAACACCAATTAACCTAACCTACATGTCTTTGGACTGTGGAAGGAAACCCACCAAGCACGGGGAGAATATGCAAACTTCATGCACACAGAGACAGGAACTGAGCCTGGCCGGGAATTGAACCCGGTCCTGGAGGTGCAAGGCGACAGTGCTAACCACTACACCGTGCCGCCAAGTGTGCAGACACAGAATTAAAAAAAATTAAAAAAAATACAATGGAACATTGGATCTGATTGTAACTTGGTCTGAGAGCATTTTGCAAGATGAGCAAAATTTTTCAATAAATTTTAACTTGGTAAACGAAAATGGAAAGTCACATTTCCACAAAATTGTCAAAAGGAGACAAAGGCAAGTGTCATTAGAGAGGTTCCTTAAAGAAGTATGTTAAAGAACTTTGCCAACACAGTGATTCTGTGTGTGTGTGTGTTTGTGCGCATGTGTGAAAATCATAGTGTGTGTGAAAATCATAGTAGCCACCCTCCTCCTCTCCTCTCTCGTCTTACTTCAGCCACAATATTTTTTTGCAGGTAAAGTGCAGGTTAATTTGTTTTATTTTTACTTCATTTTTTTTAATGCATATTTTTGGGTTGTGGGATGAATCATCAGTGTTTCCATTATTTCTTATGAACAATTTTCTTATTGCACTGACATACAAGCACACTTGCTCACAATTTGAGGTTTAACTGTATTGTTAATGCTTCATTAAAGAAAATGTTAGGGTTAGGAGAAGAATGCTCAAATTGTCCATTTTTAAGATCAATTAAAAGAAGAAGAATTATTGCTTGTTGTGTCCACTGCACTTCAATACACTTACTGGCCGGTGTTCCTGGTAAAGTTCACTACATATTATGAAATCTTACAGGAAATGTTATCAGGATGTAACATTATGCATATTTTAACTGTACATAACTGGTACTGCTGGTGTGAGTGTGTATAATGGAAAAAGGTCATGTGGTCTGATGAGTCCAGATTGACCCTGTTCCAGAGCAATGGGCATGTCAGTGTAAAAAGAGAAGCGCGTGAAGTCTCAGCAGGTTATGTGGCAATAAAATTAAGTGATCTGACGACCTGAATGTACTGAATGACCACCAGCACATTTATGGAGTTATCACATTTATGGTGTTTTTCTTCCCTGATGGCACATCACATTCCAGGAATGAAATGGTTATGAGTGGTTCTGGGAGCATGAGGAATTGTTTTTACACATGAATGGACAGCCACATTGCTTGCCATAATCAAAGTCACTTTTGTCACTTTCTTGGGGTAGGCAGAGTAGATAAGCCAACTGACATTTATGCTTGTGTTTTGAAAAGGGTGAATTTAAAGAATCTGTACAGTAAATTTTTTTTTTTTTTTAAAGAATGCCAACTTGTGGTTGTTTGCTAGTCTAATAAGCTATTTGCTAATGCACTTTGCATAAATGCTGAATTGTGGTGCATCATGTCTTGTCGAATATTAATGCCATGTCAAATTGTAAATAATCAGATTTTTTATGTAATGTATGTTCATTATCAAATACTATACCCTACAGGGATACATAACAGGAAATCATGTGATGAATACATTCAGTTTCAAATATAATAAGCTAGTCCCTAACGAGAAGAATGGAATATTTAATACAAAAATTCTACCAAATTGCATTTGTAAGTATTTTGGTTGCTATATGCCAAAAAAGAAGAGCTCGGACACATGCTACTTAAAAATCTTAGTGAAGAAAACAGTCTTGATCACAAAGCAGGCCAGGCAATGAGTTAACAGAATATCAGAAGCAAATGCAAAAAAAATGTAAAAAAATAAAATAACAACAATAGCACAAGAACCAGATAGAACTTAATGAAAGCAAACAACTCCTCTGTAAACTCTCTTTATTATCTATATCTTTAATCATTTATCATTTCAGTGAAGGTGTTGTCGCTGCTTTAGAAATGCTGGTCAACTCAGGGTCGGTTGACATTTTCACATGTCCATAGTTACTCACATTCACATAATTGGTAAATGCAGAGAATATAATACTTGGTGTAATTCATTCAGATTACAGTGATACCTCGGCATACAAATGCGAAGGGGGGGGGGGGGGGTGGGGTTTGTTTCTCCTACTTTTTTGGAGGGCTAGGACTGATAGAAATTTCCATCCACTTTGAGTTTCAGTAATCCTGTTTGAAGTAGATGAAAATCCCCAAGTACTTTGCATAACACATTTAGCCTGGTGGAACACACACAGACTCTCAGAGCTCTCAGAATAAAAGATGAGGTGTTCTAATGCTGCGTGACCAATTATCTGCCTCCTTCAGATTGCAGGTACTTTGCTGTTTCCTACCACTTAATAAGGGAAAATGCTTCATATTGCATGAGTAGCATAGGGTATGTTTTGTCTATTTTGGTTTTGTTAGTAAATTATATTAAAAAAACAGCACTTGCCAGAACTTAAACTGTAAAATATAGGCTAATAGTTATTTTGTTTTGATTCATTTTTATTTGTATAGCAATTTTGACATTGTGAAATTGCAGAAATACACAGACTGGACATATAACTTATATTTATATACTTTATATAAGATATTATATGAGCATCAGAGTCATTTCTAAATTCATTAGCATTTTAAATAATCAAAAAATAATTTTAATTTCATTATAATTTTTTTTAGTTAAAATTATTACCAGATTAGTGATGAGATCTAAGTGCAAAAATATTTGTAGCAAACTGCATTCCTATGGTTGTCCAGGAAGAACATTTACAACCATCTTTATGAGCTCATCCTCAGCAGCACTGATGGACTTTCAAGTGACTAGAACTCCAAACAACATATTAACCTAAATATAGTCCACTTTCTTAAAAGGTACAGGTATTAAATATAAGAATAGAAAAACTATAATTATAGTAAATTCTAATGATAAAAAAAACTAAATAAAGTTTTTACACTAAAATAACACTGTTGCAGGTCACAACTTGGCTGTCATCATTTAAATCTAAAACCTGAAGGATTCTACATTTAACCAATGGATCCCATATATCCCATTCAATATAAGCTCAAAACCTATTGTTATTTTAAATGCATTAGAGAAAGTGCACATCAAAAGATATCCCCTAAGTCCACTGCCAACAGAGGTGGGTAGAGTATCCAAAAAAAAATTCTCAAGGAAGAGTAGCTGTACTTCTTCAAAATAATATTACTCAAGTAGAAGTAAAAAGTTGTCATCCAAAATATTATTCAAGTAAGAGTAAAAAAGTATTTTCAAGTACTGAGTAACAAGCGAGCAATGTCTATTGTTTATTGTTTATCGTAAATGTTAATTTTTTTAATAGAAATTATAATAATTATATATTAGTGTGTAAATATATATATTCTTATACAAGAGTCTTATACAAAAGTTTACATACCCCAGATTTTGGTGATATTTTAATTGAAAAGATGTCAATGCAGTCTCTCTTGGAAATATTATTTATGAAAATGGATATTTTCATCAAAGATTGATGCATAGTTACTTTTTATGTCATAAATTGAACAAATATTAAAAAATAAAAACATTATTGTGGCACTGTGTAAATGTTTGGGCACCCTACATAACCAGGACTCAGTAACACCTCCTCTGACCGATATCAGAGCTTGCAAACACTTTTTATAGCCAGCTAAAAGTCTTTCAATTCTTGTACTTGGGATTGTCTCCCTTTCTTCCTTGCAAAAGGCTTCTAGTTCTGTAACATTCTTTGGTCGTCTTGCATGCACAGCTCTTTTGTGGTCTACCCACACATTTTCAATGACGTTTAAATCAGGGGACTGTGATGACCATTGCGTCTCTTGTAGTATTCCATACTGTATTTCGAGGTATGTTTAGGATCATTGTCCTGTTGTAGAAGCCATCCTCTTTTTAGCTTCAGCTTTTTTCAGATGGTGTGATGTTTATTTCAAGAATTTGCTGGTATTTAGTGGAATCCATTCTTCTCTCCACCCGTGCAATGTTTCCTGTGCCACTGGCTGCAACACAACCCCAAAGCATGATAGATCCACCCCCATGCTTAATAGCTGGCAAGGTGTTCTTTTCATAAAATGCTGTTGTCTTTCTGACCAGCATACGAGCAGTTCTCTCTGAGAGTTTTCTTGGTCTTCCACATCTCATCTTGACCCCCCACAGTTCCCCTGAACTGCTATCTCTTAATCACATTTCTCACAAAGCCGACAATGCTTTGCTATCTTATTCTAGCCTTCTCCTGCATTGCGGGCATCAATAACTTTTATTGTCAGAGTCTTACACAACTGCTTAGAGCAACCCATGGTTGTTGAGTGTCCGCAAGTGTGTGAACAAGGTTTGAAAAATCAAAGTATTTGTAAAGCTTTAAAATTTGCATTTACTAATGATTAGACCCCCTTAAATTTTTCACTCTTTGTTATATTGCTAAAGTAGATTTTTTTTCCCTCATTAAATGTACATACAGCACCGATTATTGACAGAAAAAGACAGAATTGTTGACATTTTTGCAGATTTATTAAAAAAGAAAAACTGAAATATCACATGGGCCTAAGTATTCAGACCC
>JAOVVA010123199.1:0-11136 GCA_028565275.1 Leiocassis micropogon | reverse complement strand
GGTGATGTCCACTCGCTCTCCCAACACTGCAGTTACGTGTCGTGGTGTTTGCCACACGGTCAGGTTTAATCCACACAAACATCCTATAGACACACAAATCAAAAGTTTGATGTTCGAGCGAGCATCACATTACACACACAATCACACTGTTAAATAAGAATAGTGAGGACAGAAGTCTTACCCGTGAGAATGACACTCAAAAATATACAGCACGCGGTTTTCAGAGTGTGTGTCATGGTGTGTGTTTCTGTGTAATGCAGACTGGGTTTGATGTTCAGGCTGTATATGTGGTTTTATACACATGTACACACACACACACACACACACACACACACATTTTTTTTTTTTTACCATGGAATTAGAAGGTGTGTCCAAACTTCTGACTGGTAGTGTAATGTTATATGATAAAACAAATTAAATAAAATATAAAATAAAATAGTAGTAAATGTTTAAGGTTTTTAATCAATTATAAATTAATGTTATTTTAATAAATGTTTAACAGAATTAAATCTTTTTGTAACAATCTTATTTCTTGTTCTGTTACTTTAATGTTTGTTTTTACAAAAACTTTTTTTTTATTTAATTGACTTCCTTCAAATTGTATTTATTCAGTTTATTTTTACCCTTGTGTATGTAAGATTACCCTGTAAATGTTTCTGTAAAATATATTTGATAATAATAATAATAATAATAATAATAAGAAGAAGAAGAAGAAGAAGA
Source organism: Leiocassis micropogon (assembly GCA_028565275.1). NCBI lineage: Eukaryota > Metazoa > Chordata > Actinopteri > Siluriformes > Bagridae > Leiocassis > Leiocassis micropogon. The sequence continues at coordinate 10,416 of JAOVVA010123199.1, read as the reverse complement.
AGAAGAAGAATATTAGTAAATGTAATTGTTATGGATTTATTACAATAAATGTTAATGTTAAAATGTACAAAATGTAACTCTGAATTTTAACTACTTTAAAAACAAGAAATAATTATTTACATTGTTATTAATTTGTAATTTATTTTAATAACAGGTTGATTGTTAATTGTTGATTACTAATTGACAATAGAATGAAGTCTTAACCGTGAGAATGATGCTCAAAAATATACAGCATGCGGTTTTCAAGGTGTGTGTCAAGTTTGTTTGTTTCTGTTCAGATTGTGTTTGATGGTCAGGCTGTATATGTGGTTTTACACACACACACACACACACACACACACACACACACGCATGCATGCACGCAAGCACACATAAACACACACACACACACACACACCATGCAGTGAATTTTACATTGTATCTCTCTCTTTCTCTCTCTCTCTCTATAGAGTTGATTCTCTTTCTACATATATATATATATATTAAAAAAAAATTCACTATTTTTATTATTACATTTGATGTTTACTTTTTTTATTAATTGCATTGTTAATGTGGAGCAAAATCAAAGAAACTTTTCTGTGCGGCTGTAAAACTTTTTAACATTCAAATAAAAGTTTGCAACTGAGCAAATACACTAAAGTTTAAAAACACTTACAGATACAATAACAAATACCATCAAATTTCTATTCTGATTTATAAAAAAAACTCAATAAAAACAGTTAACATTAGTGAGTTTGCAACAAAGTTCATAAGCAAATACAGATTATTATTGTATTTTTAGTATATAATCTAAAATTAGTATTTAATAGTAATTACTTACTAATTCAGAAAGTTTTTAAATGATTTTTTATTTTTTGTGATTTATAGTGCTTTTATTTTTTACAGTTATATACATTATAGAACATTATATAAATATAAACTATATAAACATTACAACTTTATATCTTCTACATTATATTGTTACATTATCATAAATTGTTATGGTTTTATGCGAATGTCTGAATATAAAACCTCTGTATCTGCTGCGCATCCCACATCTGGAGCGTCACTGGCCTGTAAACAAGACAAACAAATAAAATTTTAACAATCAAACAAATAAATAAAGTTGTACAGAAACACAAGATGATTTAAACCCACACTATGTTCACAATCACAACTCCACTATAATTAGTGTTACACAAAACATAAAACTTTTAAAATATGAATAAAATATGAAGTTCTTACCTCCTGTGTCCTTTTCTTCTCATGATGTTTGTGAATTTTCACTGCAGCGTAAACAACACCCAAATCATCTGTCTGTGCCGTCTACAACACAGAACCAGTTTCTGTTCATCATTTCATTTTTGCTCTAATACAAATTACTTCAATTTCAATTGAAGATAAAAATATTAATACAATACGATATAATAAAAATGTCACATTTTTAGATTTACAAAGAAACCCTGTTGTTAAACATTTATTAAAATCACATGAATTTATAATTTATTAAAAACCTTAAGCATTTACTAACATACTACTATTTTCTTTTCTTTTATTTATTTTATAAAATTAGTCAAAACTGTTGACAGCTATCAGACATGTAGCATATTAAGTATCCTTTTTTTTTTTTTTTTTTTAGCATTTCTTAGGTATTTGGGTTGACTTTCCAATATAAAATGCTATGGATAAAAATTAATGCCAAATGCCGAAATGTAAAAAAAAAAAAAAAAAAAGCATCTAGTATTGAAGGATATTACAGTAAAACTGCTAAGTGGCTCTAACAAATTATGCTCAAAATAAGTTAAATAAGGTAAATGCAAATCTAAAAATGCATTTTAAATTTTTCTTATATAGATTTTACATTTGAATTCCATTTATCTATTCCAATAGATAGATAGATAGATAGATAGATAGATAGATAGATAGATAGATAGATAGATAGATAGATAGATATTACCTGGTTTTCATTCTTTCCTTTCATGCAACGATCTGTAGAAAGTTTTTGGAGAAAGTTTATGAAGCTGTAATCAGATGCTGTGATGTAAAACAAAGGTCCCTTATTACCAGGTCAAATTATTTATACTTATATTCTATAAACATATCTTATCTGTATATTACTGATGTTTATCACTCACCTCTGTGTATACAGAATGTCAGAGATGTAACGCAGACAAGAATCAGCGCTGAACCTAAAACTGCCATCCATATTACTGACTTCTCATCTTGATCAGCTGTGTCAGTGTTGTCTGTGTTGTTTCCTATAGTGGAGTCTGTATATATGAGAATAAAATATATTATAGACTATATTTAATTATTTTATATTTTGTAATTCATTATGGTTTCCATAGTAACAGCTCATTCACAGGGATGTGTATAGCACACGGTCTATTGATTAAATATTGTGGATATTTTCTGTAAATAGTAACATGTTCACAAAATTGCATAAAATAAATATTAACAAATTACAATTATTACAAAAATGTGGAAATTTTAAACATATCAGAACATGTACTCACTCACGATTAGCTCGGTTCCTCTGCCATAAGTTTTGTTTCCGAGCACAGGAACATCCTGCCACACACTGCAATAATAAACCCCACTCTGGCTCTCATTCACTGAGTGAAATGTGAGTGTGTGAGATTTATTCACATGAGTTGAAATGTTAGGGTTTATATCTGATATAACACAAGCTTCATTTAGAACTGTGTGGTTATTCTTCCTCCACTGTATTTTCAATCGTCCTGTCTGTGATGTCCAGAGTGTGAAGTGACAGGTGATGTCCACTCGCTCTCCCAACACTGCAGTTACGTGTCGTGGTGTTTGCCACACGGTCAGGTTTAATCCACACACACATCCTACAGACACACAAACTATTTAAAGTGACAGAAAAATACCGGATAAAGACAATTTGTTAAATATTCTCATTCTTTTTTTTTTTTAAATAATCTTTTATTTATAGTATGTAATTAAATTGTTTTATTGCTCTTTAAAACATATTTCTAAAATATATATTTTCAATGGTAAGTACAATTTTTTTCCAATAAAGTTGAATTGAAATCAGCATTATGTTTTCCGCTGCTTATTCACAAAAGACATTTACTGCACACAATTTATAAATTAATCATAATAAATTCTAAGTTAGATGAGCTTAGAATCTCACCTGTGAGGAGGACAACCAGAAAGAGCCGACACGCAGTCCTCCCTGTGTGTGTCATATTCCTGTTTACTGCATAGTGTGAGTTTGTTGGTCAGGGTAAAAGAGGCTAAACACACACACACACACACACACACACACACACACACACAATGAGTAAATAATTCAGATATAATATTATATAGACAAAGTTACCAGGAGGAGAGAGTTATAGAGAATGAGATCTCGCGCTTCACGTATGAAGATTAAAAGATTCTGCACATGCCTGTGGCAGGATGTAGATCATTACAGCTGTGATGTTAATGTGGATAACAAACCACTATGCATGCTCAACTGCTTTTAGAAATAGTAAAGAAGAGAAATTGAAAAATGTTAATTAAAATATTTGTTAATTCAGTTAGTATCACTAATAAGCTAACTCAGCTAGCGACACTAATAAGGTAACTCAGCTAGTAACACTAAGAATGGAAGTCAAAAACACTAGTCGCCATGACTCACTAAATCGCACATAGTGTCACACAAAATGGCACAAAATACGCCCACACCCAGAACACTAATCCTTCTCTGAATCTGCTGAATCTCAGTTCTTTTGTAGGTTTCTTCTTCTAGCCCTGACTGAAGATGTTCTGCTGTATCTGTTGCCTCATTGGAGATTAATGAAATAAAGCAGCACTATAAACTTAACACATCCTTCTGTGGTTAATGCTGTGCTCCACGTAAGATAGATCATACCTCATAATCTTAACAAGCAAAGAAAACAGATAACATTCTCAGCTCTTTAATTTCTATTCAGAAATTCAAGGTGGTTCCTGCAACGCCCAGTTCAGCAACTGACGTCAAATCAACAGAGGCTCAGAGGATGAGCAGTAAACCCAGCAGCAGTTCTTCACTTTAAACGAGTTAAAGTGTATATGTACAGGAGCAGCTCAAGGGATTTGGCGGGCAGAACACAGACATGGAATGGAGTGGGGGAAAGTGCTCTTTCATTTATAATGTGCAGGGAGGGGAAGAGAGAGAGAGAATATCCTGTGATGTAGAGGGTGCTTAGTGCCGTGGTTTACTCAGTGACTCACAGCTGGGTGTGATGGTGGTGGAGCAGGGTAGTAGAGTCTGCAGACATCATAGAAGAGGGAGGCAGACTAGAGGTGTTGCTGCAGCTATGATAAAAAAAAGAAAGAGCTGATGAAGGGCTTTTGTGTGCAAGGCTTGATGTCTCAAATACCCATGGCCTCTCCCTACTTTGGGCTCCATGAAAGATCTGACCCTCAGGGCATACTTCCATGACATTCCAACAACACTGCCATGCTAGATTCCTTCTCAATGTTCGACCCATAACAACAGTTATTAAGGCATTACTGTTTTTAGAGTGGCTATCCACTGGAGTCAGGCATGAAGGATAATCAGAGTGAAGTGGTGGCTTGTCAAATCATACTTCATTACTCTGCAGGCCACATAATCGATAGGGTTTCTCTGGTGAGCAAGAGGATGGTGCTCAGGTATGTCTATGTGGATGATGGCCTGTGTGGAAGGCCAGTCAAAGTTGGGAATGTAGAGGATGGGGAGCTGAGTACCTTTTTCAGTGTGTAGAATGGCAGGGATGAGCTATTGAAACTCCTTGTATCTTCAGTGTACAGTGTATTGCTGGTGCTCCACCCATTGTGATGCTGATGGTGGTGATTGTGGTGGAACAGGGTAGTGGAGCCATCAACTAGCCAGGCAGACATCAAGGGTTTTCTTCTTGCTGTGAGAGCTGGGTCTCTCTCTATGTGATAGTTCACAGACAGGGAGATCTTCAATGCTATGGGCTTAGGCTGCCTTTTCACATCTCTTGGGTGCAGATTTGCAGATTATGAGGGTGAAAAGGGTTGAGGGCTTCATTCAACTTCTCTGCCATTAGGACCCTTTCCAGCATGACACTTTAAGCTACTTCTGCAGCAGTCAGTCAGTTGGGTTGGGCCCAGTGCTGGGTGATGTAGATCAGATGGTTAAGCTTGGGTTAAGGCACTTCTTTGGCCCTGAAGGACCACTTGTAGAACTTGGAGCTGGGAGAGCCCAATGCAGGACAATATTTCCTCCTTCAGGTAGGAGTTAGCTACGGTCAGCTGTAGTCAGCTGCTTCTTTAGCACATATGGCATGGTAAGCATGCTGGTCTTTGCTGGTGAACAGTGGGATAAGGGTGACTGCCCATCTAGCTTCTGGACAGTCCTCACTTCATTTAGTAATGCTTTCGAAAGTGTGCCAAACCTTCCCCATGTTGTTCCCTTTAGACAGTATCCTGGGAGTTGCCTGGGAGCACTGTGATGAGGACCGTTTGTGGAATCCACATGCAGGTGTTGGAAGAGTAAGATCTGTTTTACTATTAAATGTTGGTCCATGTCTCTATGGGGATCCAAGTCCATGCTGCGTTACCCACCCGCATAGCAACTCCGATCATTTGATGGGAAACAGGGAATGTAGAAGGGAAAATGTGTTCTTTCATTTATAATGTGATAAAGTTGACAAAGCAGAGGGAGGCTCACTAGCTCAGGAGAGAGAGTACTACCCAGCTTACCCATCTGAGTGAAACAGAATATCCACCATCTTCCTATTCAACCCAGCTAACAGCTGCAGGAAACACTAAACTACAGAAATTACAAACTACATTTACTAGGCAGATTTTTAGATCAAAGCTACAGGCTTCCCAGTGAAGCAGCTCATGAAAACTTCAGAACTATTCTATTCAGAAAGTATCTTCCAACCTTAAAAGCAGCATCATGTGTATGTAGGCCTATTATTCTGTTCACCAGGTGTTTAGTAAACATGGTGGATCAAACTGGCGCAAACATTTATTACCTTGTGTATATTATCAGAAGTTATTAATTTTCATTAAGATGCACTAGCTGTTCTTAAGTGGCCATGACAAAATGTATGCTCTTCAGGATGGGAAGGGTCTGCTACCATCTAATGTAATTATATCTTAGATTGTATAGTTGTCTTTCATGGCAAATATACGAGTTTAAAGTTTACAGATCAGGACGATTCTGGAGAGCTTCCGCAGCTCAAACCCTTCATGTGGTGCACAGCTCATCTGTCCCTTTGTATTTTCAGCAGTTAATAACCACAATAAAACTCTCAATCAGTGACAAGATGCACAGATAAGAGCTTACACCCAGACTGTATTAGTGTGTTTCCCCAGGAAAAACTCTGTGAGATACCATGAGCTAATAATCCACAGATAATCTGTTGATACAAACAAAGAGAGGAACACCAGCTGCTTTGTGCAGTTTATTTGAGAAGAAGGAAGCTGCCTCATGCCTCATGGTTTCTGTTAGTGTGAACATACTCGTCTGCTTTCTCCATCAGTGTTTGTCTGTGTGTGTGAGTGTGTGTGTGTTAATGCTGAAGTGGTGTGTGTCCTCCATCCTGACCTCTCTCACGTTCCCTGAATGGAAAAGCATCTGATCCTCAACTGTATCACTTTCACAGTTAGAATAACGATGATAAATAAACATTAACATTCAAATCCGTCTTAGAAATGTTCAGTTCATAACAACATCTCTCTGAGTCTCTCTCTCTCTCTTTCTCTCTCTCTCTCTCTCTGAAGTGGGATGATATTCACTTTCACTCCAACACCCTTGGAGGTAATTAAGCCGTATCCCATCTCCAACTCACTCTGTTTTTTCTGCTGAGTGTCTCAGGCTTCACTTTCTCTCTCCTTCCCTCCTCTCTCTATCTGTCTCTCTCTCTGCTCTGGACTCACCTCTTGTTTTTTTTGCCCTAATCATACGTTGTTTATATTAACTCCATCCAGTGAAGTGCATATTTCGGATATTGTGTATGGGTGTGTGTCTGTGTGATTCGTCATGAGTCCTGGACTTTCACGATCCGTGGAGAAGGTGAGAGGTTCGATCGACAGCAGCGTGGATCACAGTTTGGAGCAAGGAACTGAAGGAGAAACTCCACCACCTCTAAGAAATTACATCTTCCTCACCATTTTCACATGTTTCTGTCCTGCGTGGCCCATCAACATCGTAGCACTCGTGTTCTCTATGATGGTATGTCCATTTCATTATTTTATTTTCTTTAGTAGTGGTCTATTTTAACCTTAAAGTTGATGACTGTGGCCCAAATGAAGTGCTAATGAACTCATCAAACTTAAATCAGAGCACTTTGTAGAGACCTTTCTCTCTCTCTCCTGCTCTCTCTCTCTCTCTCTCTCTCGCTCACACTCGCACTCGTTAATGATACTAACAAGCTGTATGAGTGAGACAATGAATTTTTTTCCTCCTTCACATCACTATAATATATAATATTTCTGCCTCGGTTCCTTTATCACTGTTCGGTTCTCACACTAGTTTCCTTCCTCAGAGATTCAGATTGTGAAATCTTACCAAACACTTGGCTTCTCATGATTCAGTCAGACTCATAAGCGTTATAAATAGACAAGCCTCAAGTATCAGCAGCCTGCACAAAGTGTGTAAGGGTGCACACACACCCAATACACACCGCTTTCACACACCCACACATGAATGCAGAGTAAAGATATATGCAGGACTGTGTGTGTGTGTGTGTGTGCGTGAGTGTGTGAGTGCATGTTTCAAATGCCACGCCTGTCCACCCGCACAGTTATTATTCATTCTTGTATTCGCACGCAACAGCTTTAAATGGTCCTGTTTAATAAAACAGCTATTTAAATGAACAGATAATAAATAAAAAAATAAATAAAAATAAAAAATAAAAATAATAATAATAATAATAATAATAATAATAATAATAATAATAATAATTGGGAGGCGTAAAGTTTAACATTGTTTTTGAGATTTGACAGTGTTTTCAAATGGTGATTTTTTTTTCAATACATTATTATTCAATAATCTGCTTTGCTGCAATGGATTTTTACAGGGATTTATTTATTTGTCTATTCTATTTTAAAATGTTTTTTTTTTTTACATATTAAGTCTGATATGAATCCTTTTAATAATTTGATCTAGTATTTGTTTCATTTATATTGCAAATTTTCTTTTGTGCTGTATTGAAATTCCATTTTTGAGTTATATTTCTATAGCTGCATATATTAATATGTTTATGGGTATATATATCAAATATACTACATAGGATATTGTAAGGAATTACAAAATGTCATTACAATAAATCTAGAAGGAAACATTATAATAATGTAAAATATAATAAATAGAAAATGTACACAAAACATTTATATTTTATTTGTAACATTATTATTATTTAGAGCATATATTTTTAGATATAAAGAAGGATATATCTGTCACACTGTACACACCACACACATGGTACAAACTGTATGCGTACTTTAGAATGCTTTGGCACATGACAATTTAAAAGATTTTTTTTCAGATTTCATTTAAATACACACAAACATGAATATAATTTTAGTATATAAGTAATTTTGTTTATCTGCAGTCTATTTATTACAACTACATATTTGCCAATTTTTAAAAACTTGTTATGGGTAAGCCTTTACAAACATAGTCCAACATTTAGGTTACAGTACAAATCTGACCTGAAGAAAATCTGGAAAAAACCCTAATGAACACAGATTCTTATGTAAATTAGGGCAATAAGGTGCAACACTGGAATTTCCCAGATGTAGATTATTTTTCAAGTTCAGAAACAGTCCAGTCAAAACTGAAAATATAAACCATAATAATACACAATAGTTACACTTCAAATGTTTAACATTCTATAAAAAGGCTCATAAATTTTGTATAATATTTATAAAAAATATTTTTTTGACCAAAGAAGAATTCAGTGCTTTTGATCTTATTTTGTTTAATGTGATATATTATATACGTGTAATTCATATGTATTGAAGATATTTTTTATATTGGCTTTTTACAAGCTTTACTGCAATTCTAATCTAGATTATACATCGTGCTTTTACCTCCTCACATACAGATCTGTAATGCAGGTGGAACACAAACACATACTGTCCATTTAGAATAAACATGTACACAAACACAGACAGGTGTTCAGAGTGGAATATTGAGTAATACAGTATAAACAGTCTACCTGAGCGTCAGTAACAGAGTCTCGGCGTGTCTTCTCCGGTCATGTACAGAACCGAAATGTTTTATTCTGCCTCAGTGTCATGAGAAAGTGCTGAAAGGGTGGTTTGACTTTTCACACCTCAACCTCAATGTTTTGAGCATTTGCTGAGAAGTACAGCATTGACAAACTCTGTTCTGAAACACACACAATATCTAACGTCCATCTGTGTGTTACTCGTGTCTTCAGAATAATAGATTTATTATTAACACCTAGAGGAGACGAGAGTGAGGGACTCGACCTCCATTTAAATAGTACTGAAATTCGGATAGAAGAAAGACTGCAGAAGAATTCAATTCATAAATATTAAACAGGAAAGGCTTAGGACTAAGTTTTCACATCCATGTGTAGTTTAAAGACACAACAGTTTAGCCTGAGAAAGTCAGACATGTGCTTTAATTTTGATTTATTTTTCTAGTGCAATGCTTGTCAAGTTAGCATTTTAGTGATTTGTATCCTGAAATTATTTTAGTTAAAGTCATTTTTTTTCTAAATATAGAAAACATAAAGGTTAAAATTAAGCTGAATCAGCAGTTATTCTCCTCAGAAACAATACCCTTTTTAGAAAATAAGAACTTTTATTCATTTATTGTTTTGTACAGTGTATGTATCAACCGGGTTTCATTTAAAACCCAGTTTGTAAGGAAAAACCCTAATAATTCAAGATAACTCTTAAAGAAACTCTGTTCATAATAGAAAGAAAATAATCAACAATCATTTGTATTTTGTGCAACACACTTTCCCAGGTTATACACACACTCCTGGATCAAAGGGTTCTTCAAGGATGCACTGGATAATTAAAGGTTCTTCACTTTGAAGTAAAGGAATTACTTAGAAACCTCTAAAATAGTGAAACGTCACTGCTTTCTAACAGAATTCTGAAAGTGTTATCAGGTTCTACATGGAACAAGGGTTTCCTTACAGGAACAAGGGAAGAACCCTAAAGGGGTTTTCTAACAGTGTCTCTGTTCTTAATTCATCCATCTGATTCGAACTATATTTTGTTTTAAATGGATGTAATATCAGGTTATATATACATCTGAAAAAACTCTCTCCATCACACTCCCCCGTCTGTCTGGGAAATGGTTTGCGCCGTTCAGAATTTCACCACATGTCTGCTTCAATTCAGTTAAGCTCAGATTTGAGTGTGTGTGTGTGTGTGTGTGCGTGTGTGTGTGTGTGTGTGTGTGTGTGTGTGTGTGTGTGTGTGTGTGTGTGTGTG
>JAOVVA010123058.1:0-11141 GCA_028565275.1 Leiocassis micropogon | reverse complement strand
CCCCCCCCCCCCCCCCCCCCCCCCCGCTCTCTCTCTCTCTCTCTCAGTCGCTCGACTCTCATAACAGTCAGCCAGGAGGCGTTTCACACTCGACTGTGAATTTTACGCTCGAGCAGTCTTTCACCCTGCACACACACCTCCCACACACACACACACACACACACATGCAAGGAGGGAGAGGGAACAGATAGGAAAGTGTGGATTGAGAATGGAACTGAGCAATAAAGTAGGAGAGAGAAAGCGAGAAGAAATGGAAAGAGGAAGAAGATTAGAAAAAAGTAAAGACTTGAATGAATGAATTCAGGAGGAAAATGAGAGAGAGAGAGCTAGAGAGAGAAGGTGAGGGAGAGAAAAACAGAATGAGTGAGATGCTGAAATTGAGTTGAGACAAAAAGTATGGGAGCGGAGAGAAAGTCATGGAAAGAAAGAATACAGTCAAAGAGGAAAAAGAGAGGTGGATAGAAAGAAAAGGAAAACAGTGTAGCGATGTGATTAAAGAGAGAAAGAAGAAAGATGGAAGATGGAGAATGAAAGAAAAAATCAGGAGGATTAAGGAAAAAATGAGAGAAGAAAAATAAAATGATTAAGAAGATAGGAAAAGAACGAGTGAGTCATGAAAAGAGAAAAATGAGTTTAAAAAAAAACGACAGATTGAAAAAGAGAGAACAGTGAGAAAATAAGAGGGAAAGAAAGAAAGAGCTGAAAAGGGAAAAATAGATAAAAAGAAGAAGTGTGAGTGAAGGAGAGGAAGGAAAATGGCAAGATGAAAGGAACACATGGAGGATAGGAGAATCAAAGGATGAGAAAGAAAGAGGGAGAATAACAAGATCAAAATGGGAAGAGAGGCATGGAGAGGAAATGAAGAGAGGGAGAGAGAGAACACGTAGAGTAAACAAGTGGTCTCAGTTTGCATAAGGAAGTGAGTACACTTGGCTTTAGGGGAAATTGTGTGTGAGAGAAAGAGAGAGAGAAAGGGAGAGAGAGAGAAAGAGAAAGGGAAAGAGAGAGAGAGAGAGAGAGACTGGCGCACTGACTCCCTCTCTCGCCCGAGGCTCTCTCCTCTTACTGTGTGTTAACACAGCTGTCCTTTCATGTCAACTCAAGCTTTCATATCCCTTACACACACACACACACACACACACACACACACATTTACAAACTCTAGGCCTTTCCTATTAGCATGAAATTAGCTTGTTAACTAGCAGGTTAATGGTATTTGCTCAGAAACGTCCAGTACAGTACCGTCTAGCAGGCAAACACTGTTGCTAGGCAACATGGAAACAGTGACAATGCTAACGTTATACAGTAACTAATTCCTGACGCTAACGAGTTGGCTAGCATGCTTATAGCTGTCATGGCTTCTATCTGGTTCAAGTGATGTCACAGAGAGAGAATTAAAACAAGATGGAAATGTCTGGAATGTTAGCATTTTTCTCAGATATGATACTTAGCACTTAGTTTCGATAATTCTCTTCCTTAAATATAGTTAGCATCAACGTCTAAGGAAATGTTATTAAATATAAAGACACACTGGCAATAAATCTCGTGCCAGAATTTTCAGAATGTTGACGTTTTACTAAATTCTTCCGAAAACACGGTTAATAATTTTATCTGGACAATTTAAAGTGACAATAAACATTGACATTTTCCTCAGTTATGTAACTAGTTCCTCAGAAAAGTCTTAGTTTATCTGATATTACACTATAAATACAGCTAGCATCAATAGCTAATTAAAATGCCATTGTTGTGAGAATTTAAAAGGCACAGTGGCAATAAATCTGGTACGGAAATGTTAAGAACTTTGACATGTTTTCTAAATTCCAGTCAACATGGGAATATTGACAATGCAAATTTTATATCTAATTCCTGAAGTTAACAAGTTTGATAGCAAGCTAATAGCTGTTAAGGCTTTTATCTGGACACTATAATGGCACAATGCATTTTCCTAGCTTAGTTTCTCAGAAAACATAAGTTAGTTTTGCTAATATTACACTGTTATACAGTTAGCATCAATAGGTTATCAAATGTTTAGAGAGTTTAAATGCACAGTGTCAATAAATCCAGCAAAGAAATATTGAGAATGGGGACATTTTCCTCGGAAGTCTTAATAATATTTTTGTCAAAAAACACTTTGTTTTGCCAATATATTACATTATAATTGAGTTTGCATTGAATGCTATCCAAAATGCCACTGTTGAGGCTTTTATCCAGACAATTTCAAGGCACAATGATAATACAAACAAGATAGAAATGTTGGGAATGTTAACATTTTCCTCAGTTATTTTACTTAGTTCTTCAGAAAAGACTTTGCTGATATTACACAATAAATGCAGTCAGCATCAATAGCTTAGCAAAACGTCATGGTTAAGGGAATTTAAAGGCACAGAATATTGACGCCTTACTAAATTCTTTAGAAAACAGTTTGCTTTGATTATAGTAACATTGTCATCGAAGGTAGCATTGATTACAAACCAAAATGCCATGGTTAAGGGAAGACAGAATCTCAGTCAGGAATGTTAGCATTTTCCTTAGACATGTTTAGTTATTTCCTCAGAAAACAAATAGTCTTGCTAATATTACACTAGACAGTTAGCATCAATAGCTAATCAAACCACAATCAATTTATAGGCAGAGTGGCAATAAGAAACAAGACAGAAATTTCAGGAACGTTAACATTTTCCTTAGATACTGTATGTTACTTAGTTCTTCAGAAAACACCTAGTTTTGTTAATTTTACATTATAAATACAGTTAGCATCAATGTCTAAGCACAGTAGCAATAAATCCGGTACAGAAATGTTACGGACATTGACATTTTCCTCAAATGTTTGAGTAAATTCTTCAGAAAGCACTTTGTTTTGCTACTAGTATGTTGTAAATAAAGTTAGCATTGACTGCTAAGCAAAACAATATGGTTATTTTATCTGGACAATTTAAAGGAACATGGACAATAAAACCAAGACAGAAATGTCAGGAACATTAGCGTTCTCTTCAGTTATGTTACTAAATGATTCAGAAAACACTTGAATCACGCTGGAACTGCAAGAGTGTGTTTAGCATGTCATGCTAACATTTATGCATTAATTAACATGTATGTGTCTGATTAAATAATGCTGCATGACACTTGTATGACACGGCACTTGGATAACAGTATATTGTGTGTGTGTGTGTGTGTGTGTGTGTCTTGCAGCATGTGACGATGACTGCGCGGGGCTCCTCATCAGAGACATGGATCGGTTGCTAAGATTGATTGGCGGAGCAAATCTGACGCTGCCCCTCCCCCCACCATATGGCGCTCTCTACCGCGTCGAGAACATGACCGACGAGCTCAAGGTAGGTGTGTGTGTGTGTGTGTATAGATTGTGTTCTGAGTTTATCTTTCATTTTTTAGCTATGTAAAAGGGATAGAGCTTAAGCTAAACTCAATCAACCAATCACAACCTGGATCATGTGATGCTGGCGTACGTCCAGCTGAAGAAGTGAAAATAAGGATAGTGATGTCAAACAAAGTTTCTGACTGGTTGTGCAAATATAGCTTAGGCTCAGCCCTTTTTATTGTTGTAATTGGGAGACATGTGTGTGTGTGTGTGTGTGTGTGTGTAAGTGTGTGTGTGTGTATGTTTGTTACTCTCTTAAAATTTTTTCTATCTGTCTGTGTCTTTATCTGTCTGTCTTTATCTGTCTGTCTGCCTCCCTCTGTTTGTTTCTCTCTCTATCTTTATATCTGTCTGCCAACATATCTGCCTCTCTCTCCTCTTTCTGTCTCTCTCTCTCTCTCTCTCTGTCTGTAGCACATGCTGTCTCCTCATCGAGCTCCAGAGCGCCTCCTGCAGTTAGCGGACAGTAACCTGGGCAGCTTGGTCACAGAGATGGACGAGTTACTGAGCCGGGTTTGTCCCTTTTGTAGATAAATGACTTTTGGCGGAACTTTGCGTGAGCTTGGGTTGTGATGTCACAAATGAGAAACAAAGCAAAACAAGTTGATTCAATTGAAAATTATTGGAGAGTGACGTATCAGCTCAAGTTACAAGTCAGCACAGACGCTGTGTGTTCGGCTAGTTAAAATATATCTGTTCAGCTAGTTAACGTATAGAGTATCAGCTAGCTAGATATATTCAGGACGCCACGGCAAATATGAGCTAGGTCGCCACCTGTTAGCACTTTTATTTCAGATGTTAAATATGTAATAAGCTGACGAACCTGACTGTAATGATTAACCTGACGCGCTTTGATTAGCATATATCGTTACGTTTAAATTTCTTAGCTCGTTGAATAAATATAGCTGGAATAAATTAGCATGCTTAGCACTTAGCATAACTATTTCACAATCTGCAGGCCACAAAAGTATCAGCAGACGGAGAACAGACGGATTCCGATGCAGAGAGGAGTCGCAAACGAGCTGAAGATCTCGAGCTGTTCGTTAAGAATACACTCCTTGCTGCTGAAGGTACATGCACACACATACACACACACACACACAGGCTACATTGCTAAAGAAAGTTAGTCCAGAGAATAGCTTTCATATTTTATACGGTTTTATACATGAGACATTTATACATTGTCCAGTAATGTGTGTGTGTATGTGTGTGTGTGTGTGTGTGTGTGTATGCGTGTGTGTGTGTGTGTGTGTGTGTGCGCATGTGTACGCGTTGAAACATTTTAACTGGGCTTATTTAAGAGGCTGCTATGGCTAATGAAGGCTACACTGGTGTGTGTTATCACTTAATTAAAGGAACCAGGACCAGCGAAGGCGGAGTAATCTAACCAGGATCAAAATTTACGCTCTGAAATGTAATCTGTGTGTGTGTGTGTGTGTGTAGATATGTGTGTATGTGTGAGAGACAGAGAGAGAGAGAGGGGGAGAGAGAGAGGAATAAATATGCGTTTCTGTATAAAGACGTATGTGTGGAACAGATGGTGTTGCATTTATAGATTCGCGCACACACACACACACACACACACACACACACACACATATTTACATATCCTAACTAGTCGCTCATTTTGGCAAAAACTCGTTGCAGGAGAACATTCACACACACAGCCACAACAAACCTGCCTTGCTCTACCCCTATTTTTTTTTAAAGATATTAATATAGAAAAAAAAGCTTATAGTGGCTTATAGTTTGGGAGACGGAGAGATTGAGAAACAGATACATTAGGTGACAGACTGAGAGACTGAGAAACTAGAAAACTGAGAGACAGACTGAGAGACTAGGAGACTGATAGACCGTGAGAATGAGAGACAGATTGGGAGATTGGAAGACTGAGAGTCTGTGAGTTTGAGAGACTGGGGGACTGGGAGACAGAGAAACTGGGAGACTGAGAGTCTGAGAGACTGTGAGAATGGGAAAATAGAAGACAAGGAGATAGAGCCTGAGAGACTGGGAGATTGTAAGACTGGGATAGTGAGAGACTGGGGGACTGGGAGACAGTGAGACTGAGAGGCCGAGAGACTGATAGACTGGGAGATTGCGAGACTGAGAGACTATGAGACTAAAAAATTGGGATACTTAGAGACTGACAGAATGGGAGACTAAGTGACTTTGAGTCTGAGAAATTGGGAGATTGAGAGACTGGGAGACTTAGAGACTGGGAGACTGGGAGGAACCTGGACATAACAGTAGCTGATTTCTCACAAACTGTTGTACTTCAGCAGGTGTTTATATTTAGCTGCTTTACTTTAATGAGTTTATCGTTATTTCTCACTTTGAACTCATTTTGCATTTTTTTGCCCCTTTAGAACAGCAAAAAAATACCTCTAATTCATTTTCATTTCACTCTGATGCTTTCTATTCAAATTAAAAGCTCCTTTTATTCTTCTTTGTTTTAAATGCTTTGAACTGATTGGATTTTGATTTCAAAGACTTTGAATTAATTTCGTTTAATTAAAAAGCTGCCAAAACAAGATCTGGATTTCTTTTAAATCAACCTGAAAGAGGAAAACATATTAAAAACAAGTCTCATAGAAAAAGAAGAAATATATATAAAAAAAAATACTTCTTGTTAATTTGCCTGCAGTTTATTTGTGGTGTGAGTTTTCATATGCATGTGTGTGTGTGTGTGTGTGTGTGTGTAGCTCTGCGTGATAAGGCCCGGGAACTCAATGCCACTTTGGGTCGGAGGGACGACGGTGTGGAGAAGAGTGTGAACGAGATGCAGAACGAGATCAAGGCCATGATTGCTGAACTCCGTGCACGCCAACTCACACACCCGCACACACACACCGTGCAGGAGGAACTCAGGTAACACACACACACACACACACACACACACACACACACTTATGCACACACACTGCTGATATACAGTAGTGTCCTTATTTTTATTTTCAACCTTTGAGCCTAGAAGTGTTTGTCATGTGATGGATGAGTGGAGGCACTGTTAGTGTGTGTGTGTGTGTGTGTGTGTGCATGCTCGCTCATCATTGTGGTAATCGCTACGTTTCTCTTTTGTCTCTCTGTTGCATTTCGTGCTTCAGCGAGTCGCCACTGGGACGCAGCGAGCTTCTCGTTCTTATGTAAAAATCTTAATGAACTCATTAAACAGCGCCTGAGGGAGAGAGAGAGAGAGAGAGAGAGAGAGAGAGACTGACTCTTCTAATCATATCGCTGTAGTAATGCGTGCACTTTATTAACGCCCCAGGTTACCAAGGCAACACGAATAGCGACACCTACTGGTGCAATCAAATCTCGTGTGTAACACATTGTCATCCCAATAACCAATAGATAATGTGTTAGTGAGTGCCAGTACTTATGCACGCTGACCCTAGTTCTACTGGGATGGAGTAAATTATATGGATTAAAAAAAATTATAATAATAATTAAATAAGCATCGTGTAGAAGAAAAGAGAGCAAATAAAATTGTTCTTACTCACCATAGTAAATTTTTAGATTATTTTATTAAAAAAGTCTATATTGTCTATAAACTTTATTGTGTTATTATTATTATTATTATTATTATTATTATTATTATTATTATTATTACTTTTATAAAGTAGTAATACTATTTAAAATATTTTATTAGATTAGATTTGTCATGATTTTAAAATTCATCCTAGAGAAATATATTACTATTTATTACTGGTTTTGGGGTCTATCTTTTTAGTTTTATTTATTTATGTATTAATTCACTCTTGTTCTTCTGCTTATTATTATTATTATTATTATTATTATTACTATTATTATTATTATTTTATTTATTTATTATTATTATTATTATGAAGCAATAATTTATGTATTTTTTTCTTATTTAAAAGAACTTTTGTTTTCTAGATGTTTGTTATTTTTTTCTTTAACTTTATTTAAAAATAGTTTTTATATATCTTTAAACTTTTTTTTATTTACTCAGTTTTTCTTTTTCTTTTTGGTTTGTTTGTTTTTAGTACTTTTAATAGATAAAAAAAAAAAGAAAAAATATACTACTGTATATAATTTATTTTTGGACTTTCTTTTCAGTTTTTTTTAATTTATTCATTTATTTATGTAAGAATTTATTATTATTATGTTGTTTATTTTCTCCATATATTTCATATATATTTTTTATTTAAATATATTTTATTTTATTTTATTTTTTTTGTCTTGGATACTGTTAATGTGGGAATTGGAAATTGCTTCTGAATTCTTTTAATAGAATTGACCTTTTGTGTATATGGGTTATATACACTATATTGCCAAATGTATTCATTCCACCATCCAAATAATTGAATTCAGATGTTCCAATAACTTCCATGGTTTACATAAAATCAAGCCCCTATAGGTGTGCAAATGCTTCCGCACACATTTGTGAAAAACGGATCGCTCAGTGAATTCCAGTGTGGTACCGTGATGGGACACCACCATTCGTGAAATTTCCTCACTACTAAATATTCAACAGTCAACTGTTAGTGATGTTATAACAAAGTGGAAGCGATTGTGAATGACAGAAACTCAGCCACAAAGTGTTAGGCCACGTAAAAACAAAGCGGGGTCAGTGGGTGCTGAGACTCATAGTTCACAAAGGTCACCAACTTTCTGTAGAGTTAATAGCTACAGACCTTCATGTGGCCTTCAGATTAGCTCAAGAACAGAAGGTAGAGAGCTTCATGGAATGGGTTTCCATGGACAAGCAGCTGCATCCAAGCAGCAAAGCACCGGATGCAGTGGTGTAAAGCACGGCGTCACAGGACACTAGAGTGGCAGAGACGTCTTCTCTGGAGTGAAACATGTTTACCAGGAAAACGAGGAGAGCGGTACTTGTCTGACTTTATTGTGCCAAGAGTAAAGTTTGGTGGAGGGGCGAGTCTGATGTGAGTACTGTATGGGTTGTTTTTCAGGAGTTGGGCTCTGCCCCTCAATTTCAGTGAAAGGAACCAAGACATTTTGGACAATTTCATGCTGTCAACTTTGTGTGAACATTTTGGGGACGACCCCTTCCTGTTCCAGCATGACTGCGCACCAGTGCACAAAGCAAGTTCCATAAAGACATGGATGAGTGAGTTTGATGTGGAAGAACTTGTCTGTCCGGCACAGAGTCCTGACCTCAACCTGATAGAAGACCTTTGGGGTAAATTAGGGCGGAGACTGTAAGCCAGGCCTTCTCGACCAACACCAGCGTCTGACCTCACAAATGCGCTACAAAAATTTCCATAAACACACTCGTAAACCTTGGGGAAAGCCTAACCAGAAGAGTTAAAACTGTTATAGCTGCAACGAGGGCGGGGCCAACATCATATTAAACCCTATGGATTAGTTGGATGCTAATCAAGTTCATATGCAGGTGAAAGCAGGTGAGCCAATACTTTTGGCAATATAGTATTTATTTATTTATGTATTTATTCGATTTGGATACTTTTGAAAAAAAAAAGTGAACTTAGTCTCATGCAAGTAGTTCTTCCAGAGCAGTATTAATGAGCTGATGATCTGATTAATTGCCAGCTGCAGCTGTGTGTGTGTGTGAGTGTGTGTGTGAGTGTGTGAGTGCGTGAGTGTGTATATGTGGTACTGATGCTGAGTGACGGTTAACTGGACGTCTCACCACAGGGCTGCTCAGGATCTCCTGTTGAAGATTCAACGTAACTTCGCGGCTCCTCACCGCGTATCTGAGGAGCTCCAGCAGGAAGTCGACGCCAAACTGCGACACCACGGCGACAAACTGCGCGGCGCTCAGGAGTTGCTGGACCAGGCTCAGGGCGATACGGGTCGCGCACGCACGCTGAACAGTGACAACCTGCGCAGACTGGAGGAGCTGAAGGTACACACACACACACACACACACACACACCCACACACACACACACACACACTCTCTATTGCACTTTTGTTGTTGTTTGTAGCGGCCCAGCCAACCACACACAACTGTTACACTCCTGGTTTCCATGGTTACAGCCACGGATACATTAAAGCAGCTATAAACACTCGTTCCTCACCTGTTTAGACGTTCTGTACGCATACACACATACACACAAATACACACTTTTGTGTAATTGTGATTGTAACACACACACTCTTGCCCTGACAGAGAAAAAGGAATGAGAATAATAAACAGAAGAAGGAGACAGAGGGAATCCTGGAGGATGGAGAGAAGATCCTGAATGATGCAAATGCTCTCTCAGACAACATCAACCATGGCATAGAGGTCAACACACACACACAAACACACCCCCACACACACACACACACACACACACACACACACACAAACATTTTTATAACCTAAGTTTGGATCGATCATTGTAAAACATTAAAATGGTGTCAGATATTCTGATTTGCATACTGTAACCTGATTGGTGCTGATGTTTGATGACATCATCATGACATTCTCCTGTTACATGTTCAGTTCAATTTCTTACAATCAAAGGTTTACTGGATTAAATGTTTTGAATAAACATTTGACCACTTTGATGCTCCGTGAACTCATATTTAATAATATATATTTTTTATTTTTATATTTCTTTGTGATACCTTTGTGATGTTTAATGTGTGATGTTGTAGGAGCTGGAGGAGATGGAGCGTGAGATCGGACCGCTGCAAGATCGGCTCGACTACAGAGTGTCCAAGTTGTCCCGGGTCGTGGAGGACGACACGCTGCCAGACCTGCTGCAAAGAGCCGAGAGCCACGCCGCACAGCTCAACGACTCCGCCGCCATACTGGACAGGTGAGTGAGTGTGTGTGTGTGTGTGTGTGTGTGTGTGTGTGTGAGAGAGAGAGAGAGAACTTTACAGTATGTGAATTGTATTCCTCTCCACTGAATATGATTCAGTTCTATTCAAAAGATTCAATCCAGTTCAAACCAATTTAAATTGATTCATTGCAACGTGAGTGCCGGTATTTACAGTGTAAAGAAAAGTGCACGGTCCAGTAGAAAGTGTGTGTGTGTGTGTGTGTGTGTGTGAGAGAGTGACAGAGAGAGAGAGAACTTTAAATCCAATAGATCACCATTGATACACCATGTGGCATAAAGTGTGTAGTAATCTGTAATCTGTGTGTGTGTATGTGTGTGTGTGTGTATGTATGTGTGTGTAGCATCCTGGCCGAGGCTAAGAACCTCTCCTTCAATGCCACGGCCGCGTTCAACGCCTACAGCAACATCAAGAGCTACATTGACGAGGCGGATAAAGCGGCCAAGCAAGCGAAAGCTACGGCTACAGAGGCCGTGCAGCTGGTACACACACACACACACACACACACACACACACACATATATTTTTTTTACAGGACACTGATTTGTGTGGTGATTTTATTTCTTTGGTTAACGTTAAAACTGTTAAAAAGTTGGTTTGTTATTTTCAACCAATCAGAGTGCTGCATTAATAAGCTCCGCCCAAAATTGATTCCTGATCCCCATACAAATATCAAGAGGTATTAAGCTTCCTTAAAAAAAAAAAATGTTTAAATGGTTGGTTGGCTGGTTACTGAAGTTCAGATTGTGTTCAACCAATCAGCATCCAGTATAACAAGCTCCGCCTCTATAAGATGCTGCTTCAAAGCAAAGTAGCAAAGGAACTAAAATCAGCCCTGGTTCCTTTGGTGGAACGTTCCTGGAAAGGTTCCTTTGGATGACATGTACTGACGAAAATGTATAACGTACACACACACACACACACACACACACACACACACACACACACACACACACACACACACACACACACACACTCACAC
>JAOVVA010122997.1:0-11142 GCA_028565275.1 Leiocassis micropogon | reverse complement strand
CTTGGAGGCTATTTTCATCTCCGCGGAAGCGAGAGAGGATGTCTATCCTTGCCCATTCACAAGAAGCGCCAGGGCGCACTTGAGAGCAGATGGAGGAATTTCCCGATCCGGCGAGGGCGCAAGAGAAAGGAGGGGAATCCGTGGAACCCGCCGTGCTCTTATCCGGTTCTGCTTACAGGCTGTCCAATTAAAGGAGGGTTCTGTTTGGTTCGTTGTCTGGGTTCCTGTTTCTTTTTAATGTTCATTAACAGTTTACATCTGTACACATGTTATGCCTGCAAATCCCAAAACATGACGATAGAACTTGATTATGATGATTTAGGCCCTAGTGTGTATGTCTCTGTGTCTGTGTTCCCGTGTGAAATGTCCTCAAGGAATTTACAGCTTCAAGCATGAATTTTAGAAATTAAAAATATGGTTTATAAAATTTCTTAGCTGCCTAATGAGGTAATTGGAACTATCAAAAATATGAAAAAAAACCATTTTGTTAGGTTATTGTCATTTTCCAGGCTTCTCTCTCCATGTTTCCCCCATCTCACTCCTCAAACTTTCAGAGCCCATTAGTTTCCCTGAAATGCTTTTGTTTCCCTGATTTCTATAGGAATTCTTTAGGGTTCTTGATACATCATCGACAAGTCCAGGTTTGATTTAGCTTGGCAACAAAAGGTCCTAATGGAACTGTTTCTTCTAATTACTGTAGTTCTCTTTTTTACTGAAAAATTAACTTTGCCTGGAAGCCCCGCATCTGTTTGTCTTTTATCTATGACGAATTTTATTTCTAAACAAGAGAAAAAAATAAATACAGTAGCAGTGCAGATGTAGCCCTTTGTTACACATCATCATAAAACAAAGAAAAAAATGTGGGTTGATATAAAACAACCATGTCTTTAAATGAGTGTCAAAATTTATTTAGAAAGGGCATTTTGAGAAAAAGCACTCATTTAATTACTCAATATACACACATTTAAAACCAGTTTATACTCTAAATCATTAAATAGTTTACTGTTATACCGGCAGGTCTGCTGATGGATCAGTGTGACAGATAAATATAAAGGACAAACAGTCTAGCACTGCAAGAAGTCTTTGTTTCCCAGCGTACGCATCAGCACTGACTCGTTGAACTCGAAAACACGTGGTCCACTGAAGAGGTAGGTGAAACCTGCAGAAAAATGTGGTGTGAATAAACTCAGCCTTTCCAAATAACTAGGTTCAGATTTGCCTAGGTTATTTGGAAGTCTTATTTCATTTATTCATCAAATACTAACCCTGGTTCTGAAAAGCAGCAGTAACTTGTCCTGTCATTCCCCGGAATCTCTCCTCCACCTTCTTAGGATAACCCTTGTCCATCTCATTGGAGTATGAGTCATAGCTTTAAAAAAATATTTTAGTCATTAACTTCAAAAAGAATAAACATCCCATCTTCTTTCTATTTATGTTTTAATCAGAACAACCCAAATGTACCTGTAGTATAATCTATCAGTAAAGAACAATGTCTTTGCAGTGTACTCATCATAAAGAGCAGCTGTGACTTTCTTCACTTTAGCCGGCAAGCCGAAGCTACTAAGACTCCTGCGTTTCACAACATCATAAGCATTGAGAGCCCAGACCTTCTGGCCTAAAGATCATAAACATACATAAGTACACTTCAAATCTGATGTGGATTATGCAGTTTTTATATCCTTATGGTTAATGGTAATAATTAAATATTTGTAAGTTTTTTTTCTTTTTTTTTACCTTTAAAGATGTACACCAAATCACTGGATGGATCCTCAAAAGCAGCATCAATGTTATCTGGAAGTTCAGTCCAGAAGGCCTTAATCAGAAATTGTTCTATTTCAGGGCTCTGGGGGTAGTGGCGCCAGAAAAAGCTGAAGAAAAAAAAGATTCAAATATTGCTATTGTTAGAGCGATAAAAGATTTTAGATTTTCTTTTTAACTTACAGTATGCATACCTATCCTTGAAAAAGTACACCTCTCCACGCAGGGTTGTAACAGCATCCAGGACCAGATTGGGGTCACAGGCGTTAGGAGTGGGTGGAGGTGTACGCACATGAGGCATTTCAGGGTTAGAACCTGTTGAATTCATGTAATTATATTAATTAGATATTTGACAACTAGTTACAAAATCACTAATTCCATAAGCTTACCATAGAGAACCTGAATTCTTTTGACATCATCTTGAGGAAGAATGAAGCTGTCAACATCTCTGTAGGTGTACCTTGGATTCATGAGGGCTCCTGGATCACGGGAATGGTCAAGACCCAGGGCATGTCCAAATTCATGGGCAGCCACCAAGAACAAGATGTATCCTGTGGAACCCCAATAAAGATTTTTATGTGTGTATCTTGACCACTGAACTGTGTATTTTCATGTATAATTATTTGTGACCATATTTACCATTAGGGGATTTGAAAGTGAAGGTCTCATCATCATCAAAATGGGTATCTCCACCGATACCAGGATAGGGACCAAAGGCATGAGCCAAGACTCCATCACGCCCATCAAATGTAGAGCCATCTCCATGATCTGGAAAAACAAACATTTATATACACAACTTAGTGTTGATGAAAACTCTATATAAAAAACAAATCTAATCAAATCTAAACCAGCTTTGAGTTGGGAAGGTCTAGACCAGGCTTTGATTTGAGCTTCCCACGGCCCATGGCAAAACCTGAAAAGTTCTTCTCCAAATTCTGACCATTAATTGCCAGACAAAAAGACTTCAAGAAATACTATTGGATAAAGCGTGAGTCTCACCTCCAACAGTAAACGTAATCGAAATGTCAGCAACACCGCTGTAAATGCGGGTGAACCTCAAAGGGGTGACTTGAGCCCAAACATTCAGTGCTGTCTTGATAGAGATGTCCACTTCGGCCACGGACATGTCAGAAGTGTAATGATCAATCCTGCAGAAAAAAATTACTTACTAAATCAATTCACATGACTCTTTGATACATAAAGCTACTATATAATGGGCTAAGACCACTAAGCCCCTTGTACCTGTAAGTTAATTTGTTTGTGGGCCATTTGTTACTTGAAGACCCATCAGCATATGAAGCTACATCTGGAACCCCACAACGTGCCTCCCTCATCATCTCCAGTGTTTCAGGATCCATAGTTCCTGTCACCTTTAACCCAAAAAAACTCTGCATCTCACTCAGCTTCAAGCTCATCTCACTGGTTGTGTGTCCATCTTGCATGTTGTATAATTTTTTCAAGTAATTCTGGTTAAATGGGGAAAAATACAGTTAGAAACTAAATAAAAGAAAACAAAAGCAAAAGTTGCAATGCAATGCCAGTCTTACCTTTGCAAATTCCTCATCGTTCATATTAGTAGGCAATGGTATTGAGCGGGAGTGAGCCCTGAAAACCAGGGCAACAAGGGTGAACAACTTGTAGTAAGCCTGCATTTTTCTTCTCTTTTTAAGACACCGCTATAGTTTATGCTTTGCTGCTGGCATTTATATGAAAAATGTGGATGTTGAGCAATATACGTCATTAGATAATGAAAGATTACAAACCAAGGAGTTCTTAAGTATTGTCTGAAGCAATTGAGCAGAAGATTTGCAAACCACAAATTTACACCATCAAAAAAAAGTAAAAACTCATTATGGTATAAGAATATGGGTACACAAGTCCCCCTGATGCAGCAATTTTCTTTTTTTTTAATTATTATTATTTTTATTCAGATTCATCTTTGGTTAGGACCAGTGTAGATATTTTCTTATTTAATGTTTTTGTGTGTGTGTGCGTGTGTGTGTGTTTCGGGAGGGGTAACATATACTGTAAAACTCTTGCTTAAGGCAAAGCAAGCAACTTTACATTTCTAAAAGACAAGATGCTGATGAAGTTATACTCAACAAAGAGCTCATGTCTTACTAGGGACATTTTTGCTCCTCTAGAGCAGGGGTCTCCAAATCCAGTCCTGGAGAGCCAGTGACCAGCACAGTTTGTAATTCACCAACACCGAAACAGCACCTTAGTTGTATTGATTTTAATGAACACAGTGAAAGATAGAAAAAGAAGGTGAAGCTTAAGCAGCAAACCAGTACTTCTGGGGTTGTTGGGGGGGCAAACAAAAAGAGGCCAAGAGCATGAAGGGCAACAAAACAACAGATTATTTAAATCAGCTGTGTTTGAGAAGAAGAATCACCAAACTGTGTTTGACACTGGCCCTCTAGGACTGGATTTGGAGACCCCTGGTATGACATGAGCTCTTTGTTTAGTTAATTCTCATTTCTCTATGCATACAAAAGTAAAGTTTGGTGTAATATACTGTAAGGCTCTGATCTGCTGTACAGTAAATAAGATTTGCTTAAATCCGATCTTTCTCTTAGGCCACTGTATGCTCCTGCAATACATAATCTGTTGTGTTTATCAAGCTGGCCAATGTGATGCTGGTGCCAGATGATGCCATACTTTTCATATTTTAGCTCGTGCTTTTTCGATGCAACTCTCGTGCACATTACAGATCTACATCTGGAAATTCTATACACATAAACTGGATTGAAGTGAACATTAGACAAAACATCTTGACACTTCATTGTGCTAACTGCTATTGGTTTATTTTATTGGCCCAACACTGGTGGATTTTTAGAAGTACTGTATCTTGTCTTTTATTCTCAGTGCCATCCTCCACTTCTTTCAATAGCTCACAACCTTGTGCAGCACTTGTGTTGTTTTGTTGTAATCACCTCATGCACTTGAGAATGGTACTGGAGGTACTGCAAACACAAAGGTTCCAAGTCAGCTGTAGGAACATGAAAGGCACAACAAAATGAAGGTGGCTATACTCTACCATTGAACTTTTTTAAACTGACTAAAGCAGAGAGCTGCCATGGAGTTCTTCTGCCAAACCAGAGCTTTTTATGGTGATTCTGTAGTGAAGCTGGGAGTGGTCTTGTCTTGGTAGAAGCCGAGAGACAGTGGTTTTCCATTTATTCACAGCAATGAATCAGGTAGTGCTAGCAAGCAAATTGGTGTTAGAAGCCCTGAAATACCTTTTAACTAGAAAGCCCTTCAGTCGCTTTAGTGTGACAGACACAAACCACTCTATCACCAATTAGTTTCTGATCCTGCAAGTCTTCACCTTTGCAGAAACTCTCCAGAATCAAAGACAACAACTCAGATAAGGAAAGGGTCATAAAACATACCATGTTACACATTATTGTCTTTTTGTCATTATTTTATGGCTCAGGTTCTGTATATTTTAGCGTTGCAGTGTTGAAGTGAAATAGCAGATGCATTTGACTGTATCCAAACAAGTAAATGAAATAGGGCCAAACTGCCTACATGACCTCCAGCAGTATAGGGCGGCAGGGGGCGTAGAACCCCACTGGACTCCTTTCCTTTTTGATCCTTATCTCTCACTTTTCCTTTCAGATTTAAAAGGGCACTCCCATCATTGGGGCCCTGAGTAGTCAGTCCCATAAACCCCAGCTCACGCCCCCCCTCTCCACCCCCCAAAATTATAAAACCCCTGAGGAAGGTAAAATTATAAACAGAACACAGACATTATGAGAGTTTAATCATACACAAAACAATGTATCACTAATTATATTCATTAAGAGAAAATACAACAAAACAGGAGCCACGGAACAAAGAGTGTGTATGAGGGCAGCATGGAAACAATGCAAAAACAGATGAAAAAGAGGAAAATTAAGATATTTCAAACTTTAGGATAGAAAAGCCCACCAAAGTGGATCAGCCACTGGTAGTCGGGGTGAATTCCCCCGGATAGTGTGTACATGTAGAGAGAGAGAGAGAGAGAGAGAGAGAATCAAAAATTCAACTGGTGCTTTACTGGTATGACAAATATGGATACACGTATTGACAAAGCTCAGAATCAGATACCACAATTCTAACAGAAATAAACGTTAAAAGTAATAATAATACATGCTGTGCTGTCAAACATACTGTAATACAAACTTAGTTGTACTGATTTTAATGAACACAGTGAAAGATAGAAAAAGAAGGTGAAGCTTAAGCAGTGAACCAGTACTTCCGTTACATACATGTATGACTGTGAATCTCTGTATGTTCCTCTTATGTGTATACGTGATTCTTAATCTAGTTTGTTAGCCTTTGAGTGTTCTTATGAATATAAAAAGCAGTACATTGTTTTGATATTTTAATATCACTGTAAATATTCACATGCATTTCCATCTTATATAACACTAACACCATATTGGATAGGGTGCCTAGAGCTCCGAACTGCCAGGGCCCCATGAATTATGCGTAACTACGTATTTTTAGCAAGCACTTGTGTCTAACATTTGAAATTATAAAAAATTTGTTTGCTAAAATAGCAATAGAATGTTATTGTGCCACGCGAGTTGCTTTGAAGTGTTTTAATCCCCCCCAAACACACACAACAATAGTACATTCCATGTGATTAAAGAGGAAAGTTATTCACTGCAGTTTGAATGAACAGCAGGAGACTTACATCTACAGCCATGAAATTAAGTTACCCAAGTGGTGCAGAAAAAAATGGAAGAACAGACAATTAATAGGACCTTTGGCAAACTAACACCATGTTTCATGCCTGGGCATAATCACAAGTCACTTCAGGTCAACAATGTCACAAGACAGGCTGTCTTGTTCTTCTCTCTATTGAGCACAAAGTCAGAAAATCAGTGGAGTGGAGTCAGTAATAACGTTTTCTGAAGCCAAAGCTTGCAAGGTCAGATTTTAGTATTTTGACCTACACTATTCACCCCAGCCATGCACACAATAAGCTAACATGATAAATTAACATTATTTATCAATATTAATATTAAGTCAATAATATCCCAAAGCAGGGAAAGAATGAAGAGAAGAGAAGGAAAGACAAGTAATCTACGTTTGACTAGGAGAGTGCAAAAGACAAAGACAGAGAAAGAGCTCAGAATAAAAATAAAATCAATAAAGGAGAAGGAGTGGTTTGTAAAAAAAAAACATACAAAAAGAAGAGGAAAGTAAATATGACAGAAGAGAAGCAGTAAAATGCATTAAAAGGATTGAAAGGAGAAAAATAAAGAAGTCAAAGAGCAGGAAAAATATATAAAAATGAAAGCAATATAGGGACAGAAGAAGACGAAAACAGAAAAACACACAGCCGAACAGAGAGATGAAGAGTAAGAGGGGAAACCCAGGGATAAAGATAAGAGGTAATCATTTTAATAATTATCTTTGGTATTATTTGTGTCACTCCATTGACCTGTCATGGGTTTTCTAACTTTAGTGAACAACATTGGAGACAGAGGCCCACCATCAACTATTATCCCAAATACCTTAAATCCGCCACTGAGGATAATAACACTATGTCACTGCTCTCACACACTCTTTTAATGCTGCACTGGTGCGTAACTTTGCTGCAGTCTGTAAATACATTTGAATGTTGATTTATTTTATTAGATAATCTGTTCAGCAGTATTAAAACTGTTCCATTATCATTTCCACTGTTGCATTTAATTGATGCCTCATGTCGCTGTGAAATAATGTTATTGTGCTGGATGCGTCGTTCCATATGTAAGGAAGTGCACACAAGAATGAAGTAGCATTTTGCCTTATAAATGCTTTAAAAAACTAAATCTGTTTATAGTTGAGTCATTAGAAAGAGACTGGAGGTCAATGATTTTATTAGCGTCTTCCACAGAAAATGAATATAAAAGTGTGAGAAATTGGAGGCATGAAAACATGAGTGATCGATTGAGTCTCACGCTCAAAGCGTGAGACTTGACAGCTCTCCACAGTGCTTGACCAACTTTCCTTGTTGATATTTCTCAGTTAAATTATGTATCATATCACTGTGGTGAAAGAGTGAGATATTAATCAATGTCTTCACCTTCTCTAGAAAGATTCAGCAGAATTTCAATCATTATTTCGTAACTGTTATATTTCAGCAGGACATTTAGCAGATATGAGACACACAACAGTGACACAATGTACTGATATGAACTGCACATACAAGATTTCAATACCATCACAATGGAAACTAGACTTCCAGAAAGCAAAGGCAATCTGGTTGGTTAAAGTATTTGTAAAACTGCATCTAGAGGTTCCGCACATGTTCTCTTCATGTTTTTATAGGTTTCTGAGCATGAGAATGTCACGTGTTTTTTAACCTTGGCCAGCAAACAAATATTTTGGTTAGTTTAAAAAGGGAAGCACCTAATTTAATTAAATTCAATTTTATTTATATAGCGATTTTAACAATTGTCATTTTTGCAAAGCAGCCCTACACAATCAAAAAAAATTATGGAAGTTTGTATGAAATGTGAATGAATCAGAATGATCAGATTGTCCCTGATGTGCAAGCCGAGGGCGACGGTGGAACAGTTGATACTGTAAGTTAAAATTGGGTCCAGTTTAGTATTGGAGGCTCTGGTAGACTTATGGGAAATTTCAGTCCTGAACTATTAAGGACTGCAACCAAAGCTTGCACACACTGAATCTCCCGGATCCGGCTGTTTCGCTACCCACGGGACTCAGAGAACAGCTGACTACATCAGCCGAGGCCATGACCGTCTTTGGTCAAAGTGGAATCGTCCTCTGCCACCACATGCATCCCAGACAGACCACACAGGGCATCCATGTGACAAGATCTCCGACCAGAGGCGGGGCATCAGGACAAGTCAAACGGGTCCAGAGAGCAGAGGGGGTCTGGACCACTGGCAGAGCTCAGGAACGACATGTAGAGCTCAACAGAGAGAGAGAGAAGGAGAGATAACAGTTAGGTTTAGTCACAGTCCCATAGCCAGAAGGCAACAGAGACATGAGGGGGAACTGAAATGTAAACAACCAATCACTCCTTGTCAACAAACCTGAGTGATCAGTGGGGAAGACAGCATCTAAACATACCAGTTCACCGTAATACTCTACGCCCATGAGTCAATTTATTCACAAAACTGCTTGGCTAAAGAAATAGGTTTTTAGCCTAGACGTAAACATTGAGACTGTGTCTGAGTCCTGAACAATAATTGGAAGGCTATTCCATAACTTTGGGGCTTTGTAAGAAAAAGCTGTGCCTCCAGCTGTAATTTTCATAATACGTGGTACTGACAAGCAGCCTGAATCCTCATCCGATGAGCAAATCCGGATTCATCCGGGTTAAACATGCCGATCCTTTATATGACTCACAAATCACGAATCCTTCTCTTCATTTACTCGGATCAGGTGAGTCCTACGTTATCTTGTTGCTAACAACAACATACATAAATACAAAATAATAATTACACCATTCAGTTTTTCTAAGTAGTTGTTAGCTAGTAACTGTAGGAACAAGTAGCTGACTGAGTTGTTTAGAAAACTTCCTGCATGGTCAGATACGTGAGAGACTTAAAATAGCAGGAACTGATTAGTCGAATTCATCTGAACCGTGGGTAGTGAAACAGTCGGATCCGGGAGACTCAGTGTGTGTTCATGAGTCCAAGGATTTGGCGGATTCTGAGGGTTCTTTGAGCGCCCCTAGTGGAGGCACCATGGCAAAAAACAGGCAGAATCCGTATCACATTGACATAACAAACCGGAGCTATTTAACTTTTTTTTTTTGTTACATGTTGGCGGGATGTAGATTGGTATTATGACAAACTTGGATAAAAAACGGGTTTGGCATTTGTGTCACATCGATCTTGTTTCCAACTCCACAATACAACTGCACCAAAATGGAACGGCATAGATCGTGATGCTTCAGCTCAATGAATACAGCGACCGTATTATGTGCATGAAAACTCCAGTTTGAATTATTATATTAAACCATACCCGATAGCCTATCCATTTTAACCCTTTATTTTTAAATTTTGTTTATTTTGTTTATTTACGTATTTGTATATTTAACATATTCATATTAGCCTACAAGCCATATTCTGAGTTATTTTTAAATTTTTTACACTTTTACATTTTTGCACTTTTTACATTTTGTTTTATTTGTAGTTGTCTTATTTTTATTTGCATTTCTCATTAAAATTAACATTTGGCATTGATAATTCTTGATTCTTAGTCTTATGTTTATGGTCAGAAACAAAAAAATACTACAAAACTAA
The DNA here is from genome assembly GCA_028565275.1 of Leiocassis micropogon. NCBI lineage: Eukaryota > Metazoa > Chordata > Actinopteri > Siluriformes > Bagridae > Leiocassis > Leiocassis micropogon. The sequence goes on along the minus strand of JAOVVA010122997.1, from coordinate 1,120 downwards.
TAACTTTAAAACAAAATACTATATGTCTTGTCCGATTCATCTGAACCGGGGGATTCAGCGGATCTGCCGGATCTGAGTGATGTGTGAGATTCATGAGTCTAGGGATTCGGTGAACGCCCTCTAGTGTAGGGACAATAGGAAAATGCAGTCAGAATCCCGACTGACTTAAGTGTCTCAAAAGGACTCAAGAGACCCGGATCTGTTCAGTGAGTGATTCAGAAGGAGTCGAATCCGTTAATGGATCCGGGTTTCTCATCTCTTCTTTGATCTACAAAGGCGTAGCAGATTGTAAGACACAGCAGTTCTCTCAGATACAGTGGCACAAGACGATTTAATGCTTTATATGTCAAAAGTAGTCTTTTAAAATCAATGCAAAATTTTCCTGGGAGCCAATGCAGTGTAGATGAGATAAGGGAGATGTGCTCGTATCTTCTGGGTCTAGTGAGGACTCTCGCTGCTGCATTCTGGACTAACTGAAGCTTGTTCATGCACCTAGTTAAACAACCAGCCAGTAAGACATTACAATAGTTCAACCTAGAGGTGATAAAAAGCAGCTGTTTTTTTTTTTACCTAAAACTCAAAAGATTTTGTCTCTTTCAAATGATTGTACATTTTCAAAATTCTGACCTTTTACAGAAGGTACTGAATTAATTTAATAAAAATTAATAAATAAACACTTGTTGTTGTTGTTGTTGGTCTTTCGGCTGCAAGGGGTCGCCACAGCGGAATACCCAGTCCGCACTACAACTTGGCACAGGTTTTACGCCGGATGCCCTTGCTGACGCAACCCTCCCATTTTATCCGGGAAAAAAAAGTACAATTATTATTATTATTATTATCATCATTAGGGGCCAAGCATTATAACATCAGCACTATGATGTCATAGCTCTGATAGTGCCGACGCTCTAATAGTGCTGATCTCAGGTGAAAGGCCCTTGTTCTTTTATGGATTTTTTTTCCCATTATCCAGGGCTGGGCCTGGGCATGGGCATGGCCCTGGGCCTTCACACAAAATTTTCCTGTATAGCGCATACACTTGCAAGTATATATATATATATATATATATATATATATATATATACACTGAACAAAAATATAAACGCAACACTTTTATTTTTGC
>JAOVVA010122874.1:0-11145 GCA_028565275.1 Leiocassis micropogon | reverse complement strand
GATATAAAGATATAAAGATAATTATTTAAATTAGGGTATTATTCAAATTATATTTAATAATCAATAAAAGCAATACTAAATTAGTATTTGCCGGTTGTAACTTAATACGCACCTCCTTTCACTGTGATATAAAGGTAATCACTAATATCATCCCCTCCACTGATCTCTACAGCACACCAGTACCATCCAGTGTCTTTTGTCTTCAGATTATTCATAGTCACAGTAAAGAGACTCTCAGTTGGGTTATCAGTCACTGGCCCTCTCCCCTGTGTTTCACTGGTATACGCCTGAATTGAGCAGGTACCAAAGTATGTCCCAGAGCACCAGTATTTCTTATTCTGTATATATTTCTTATCATAAGCACATGGTATAGTCACTGATGCTCCAGTTTTAACATTAAAATGTCTATACGCCTGACTGGCAACACCTGCACACAAAACAGGAACAGAAAACAGAACAGAAAAACACTGCAATTACTACAAATAATTTGATCAAAACAAGATTGTACTGATGGTTGATAAATTACTTATTTATCATATAAATACTTTAGGTTTTTGATGTATCAGTGGTTTATTCTGTACATTCATGTGAAATATAAGAATGCATGAGAAATGTACTTACTTGAAATTATGAGAATAAAAATGGAAAAGCAGCTCATGTTAGATTTGCTCTGATGTTGAATAAAATGTGAGGTTTCTTTGCGTCCTGCTTCTCTGTAAAGTTGTTACTGTGTCTGTAGCGTCTTAAGCACTTCCTCTTCCTGCTAAGTTCACTATGTAGTCTAAAACCACAGCCTGCCTTAATTCAGTGACTGAGCAGTTAAACTGTAGTAAATATGATACACTGCAATTCCAAGGGTTTGCACAAAAAAGCCCAATTGGACAACAGTAAATGAACATTTTGTTGTTAAAACATCTTATATGTCATGCTGGATGCTTTTGTTTCAGATTCACAGATTAATTTAAATTTCGGTGAAAAGACGTCATTTAAAGGCAAGTCTCTAGGCCAATAAATTCTAGCTGTAATTAAAATTAGACACATGATGTATATATATTATTGAGCTTTACTAGTTTATTAACTCATGTCAAACTAATCTAAGGATTGCACCACATTGTCAGCGCCATAGATTACTTCATAAGGTCATTGCATTTACAGTAACATGTGGAAAACCTAGTTAGACATCATTATTTAATACTCTTTAACGTATATTTGTGGTCAAACAGAGACACCACAGACTGGCCAACACATGAGACAAAACCTGAGCTCCTATCATTATAATGTTCAGGACATCTGTCAAAGAAACTGTCTCACATATTGAGCGTGAGACACACCCAATCACTCATCTTCACACGCTCTCATGCCTCATTTACAATTTCTCACACTTTCTTATTTAAAGTAATTGTTTGTGGACGATGCGAGTAAATTCACTGAGCTCCAGCCTAGAAACAGATTTTATTTTGAAGTCAAATTGCTACAAAGGTGGATTGAAGCCGTACGGCACCGCAGCTCGGGGCTCCGGCCCTTTTCCTATAATATAGAAATAATATTTCCGTAATCACATTAACACACATTTACAGCTGCATAAAGGCATAAAGAAGAAACAATAATTGACACAATAATAATAGTGCTGAACTGATCAACAATATACAAAAATAAATCAACATTCAAATCTACATACTCCAGCAAAGTTACACACCAGCTGGAACATTAAAGAGTGTATGTTATATATATTTGCATCGAGTCTAATCATGAGAAACTTGTACATTCATAAGAATAAGGCTAATAATCTTGATTAAGAGAGAATCTTGTGTGTGTGTGTGTTTAAGAGAGAGAGAGAGAGAGACAGAGAGATTCACAATCATACATGCAGAACATTCCCATTTTATATCTTATCTTTTGTATACATTATATACATGTATATCTTATTTTCGCTTTCTTCTCCTCTTCTTAGCAGTAAATTTTCTTTGACTGTATTTCCTTCATTTTATTATTATTATTATTATTATTGCTTTTTTCACGTATGCACACAAAACCCTATACACATTTAGAGCCCATTGAGCTAAATAGCTTTCACAATACATGTCATGGGCTCAACTCAACAAGAAGTCAGTTATTTTGGACTGTTCACAAAACACACCGGAAGGATTTTGATATACTTCTCCTAGGGAATTTATAAGATTACCACCAAACTGGACCTATCTGATCTAAAGACATCACAAAATTGTAGAGGAATTTTTGATATCTCAAACAGTTCAGCTGTTACGATGCCTTAAACTTACGCTGAAAAAGTGGTTAATAACTTTCTGTGTGACATTATATTGAGTGACACATTCAGTGACATCACATTCAGTGACATTACATTAATTAACATCATAGTATGATGCTTATTTTCCAGCATCATTCACACACACACACACACACACACACATACCTCTCACACACACAGATGAGAGACAGGAATAAAATACTGTTCTAACGAAACATGACAGATCATGGTGTTATATAATAATTATCAACATCTTATTTTCATAATCTTCCCATGTGTGTGCACTGGTTTTTGATTTGTAAGAAGTTTATGTTTACATTTAACTTAGGACTGCATTTCCCAGCATAAACGCACCCCAGCTATGTTGTAATTGAATTCACTTGCACCTTGTTCAGTTTGATTAACCAGCCCTGTATGTAGCCTGGGTTTGAGTTTGGTCTTTAGGTGCGTTCCAATCGGACTGAAGTGCCCTGCAAAGTATACTTCACAAGGTCAGCCATCTTACTGTAAGTGTGATCCCAAACAACAGAATGCGAAAATGTTCAGTTAAAAGGGAACTGCGAACAGTGTAGTAAACAAGTGAACAACAGATCTTCACTTCACCGGAAAAGGAATGAAAACAGTCATTGCATCTCGCTGCATGAAAAAAATGGAGCTCGAAAAACGATTTATATATTTATTATCATTATTTTCGAGGACGACATAATATTAAAAGGACACAAAAATTCCGATTTTAATTTAATCAAGAAATCCTTAGTATTATATAGTCTAGTAATCTGTAAAAAAATAAATCTTTAATCGATTATTATTATTAAATAATATTGTACATCCACTTATACACTTTTCAATAGTATGTTTTATAATAGTATCAGTTTTTGTTTAAATAAATATTCAATATTTAATGTCCGTAGTGTGAAATTTCCACAGCAGCAGTGACAGGTATTCAAGGAGCTTATGTTACCATGGTAATGCAGTGTTGCATCCAGGCCCACCACCATGGATGTCCACTACAGCTGCAGCCCCTGAAGTGCAGGGTGGGGGGCAAACAGAAAATACCTCGACAGCTGTGATATTGAAATGCACTGAGGTTTGTGGGAGTGTGAACAGTTTAAGATCCTGCTTCAAAATTTGTCTGTTCAAAATGTATCCATCAGGGGAGAAAGGAAAGGCTGTTAAGACCTATGCAGTTTTTGACAAGCAGAGCAATAAGTCCCTGACAAAAACTGAGCTCTTTGAGATCTTCAACATCAAATCCTGTTCACTTTAAAAACCTGCTCAGGTGTCATGGAGACAAGAGGACGGCGAGCTGATGGGTTTATCATAAAGTCATTGGATGGCAAAATTAGTAAGCTCCCAGATGACAAATCTGAAATCCTGACATCTGAGGTTGTGAGATACTACAGTCACCTAGGACAGATAGCAGACAAAATCCCGGCTCTTGATCCTAATGCAAACATACTTATTCTACTTGGTCGAGACATATCACGAGTGCATAAGGTCAGAGAATACTGTAATAGGCTACACATCGCACCATTATGCCCAGTGCCTCAAACTCGGCTGGGTTATAATAGGGGAAGTCTGTTTAGGAGGTGCTCATTTGCCAGCCAATATCAATGTTTTCAGGACACATGTATTGAACAATGGATGTACATCTCTCCTTGAACCTTGCAACAACCGCATTAACATTAAAATGAGAACTGATGATACATTGTTTCATAAAATTCCTTCAGGCACAATTGAGAGTATTGACTCTGAAACCGATGAAACTGTCTCTGCAAAGAATTGTTCAGGAGAACACCACATGATGACAAGCCTGCCATGTCTGTAGATGATGAAGTCTTCCTAGAAATTATGGACAGGGAGGTCTTATGGATGACTTAATGAGTTGGGTGACGCCTCTAGTCTGTAGATTACCAAGGCGCAGACTTCACAACAATCGAAACCAAGAAGTCAAGCATGTCACGTCACTGTGCCGTACTGTATGCTTGAAAAAAGACCAGACATGAAAGAACACTTTTTCACCTTTATGAAAAAAATCTTCAAATCGGGACATGCTAAACTGACTCCAACACTCAAAATAGACCAAGATTTTTTGTACTTACCAATCTTCAGTGTTTACCATCCCCGCAAGTCTGGTCAAATACGTGTAGTAATCGACTCCAGTGCCAGCCTGAGGGTGTTTCCTTGAACAGTGTCCTGTTAAGTGGCCCTGACTTAAACAACACGCTCCTTGGGGTTCTTCTTTATTTATTTAGACGTAGAATGAATGTTTTATTGCTTTGTTGTTCGTGAAGGTCATCATGACTTTCTATGTTTCTTGTGGTTCGAAGACAACAATCCTGACAAATCTTTTTGAGAGTATCGAATGACAGTCTTTGTCAATAGTCCTTCTCCTGCTATTGCCATATATGGTCTGATAAGAGCCGCCCTGGATGGACAAAAGGAATACGGTGTAGAAGCAAAAGAGTTTTATGTTGATGAGGAACTTGCTTCTTTCCCTACAGACACCGAGGCCATCTATGTATTGAAAAAAAATATACAAATGTTAGCAGACATTTACATTAGAGGAACGTGTTAAGGAGATAAAAGATCTGGACCTTGGTGCAGAGACCTTACCCCTGCAACGAAGCTTGGGACTCAATTGGGACTCGAAGAAAAACAGCTTCACTTTCATTGTCTCTTGTGAAGAAAGGCCTTTTACAAGGAGGGGTGTACTGTCAACAGTCAACAGTTTATACGATCCACTGGGATTTGCAGCACCAATTACAATGCAGGGCGTGGGTCGGATCAGAGAACTTTGTTCTGCAGACATTGTCTGGAATACACTTTTGCCAGCTGACAAAGAGACACAGTGGAGATCATGGAAAGCCTCATTACTGGAGCTTGAGAAGCTCGAGATTCCACCATAGCGATTTGTGCTGTGGCCTACCTCAGGGTACATGACGATGAAGGACATGTTCATACAGAATTATGCATGAGAAATTCCAAATTAGCTCCTTGTCAACCCCATACTGTCCCTCAGCTAGAGCTATGTGCTGCTGTCACTATACACTGCTGTATGAGCTTGATATTGAAATCCATAAGGTCAAGTACTACACCGACAACAGAGTTGTATTAGGATATATCAACATCACATGGAGATTTTAAGTGTATGTTGCCAACAGAGTTACATGCATTAGGAAATCAACACATCCAGAACAGTGGCAGTTTGTTGCTACATTTACATTTACATTTAGGCATTTGGCAGACGCTCTTATCCTGAGCGACTTACAAACATACAGAACATAACCCTGCTGCTTATGGTACACGGCCAGTTTCTAGTTGAAAGCTTCTTATCCACGGAATAGCCAAACTCATTCAGAGAATCAGATCATTCTCAAAATCCACAGAATAGCCAAACTCATTCAGAGAATCAGATCATTCTTAAAAGCTACCTAAAGGGACACCCAAGGTGGTCAGGTTCTATCACGAACAGGTTTCCCACCAAGGGAGGCACATTACAGAAGGGACTGTCAGGTCTGCAGGGTTGTGGATCCTTAGGGGGCAAAAGACTGGAGTCGAGTGTCATTCACAAGTGAAGAAGACTAAGAGGGGAAACGGAGCAACAGAAAATGTCAGACTTGCCTCCCGATAGTTTAAGCCAAGCTCCTCCCTTTACACATGTTGTATTAGATGTATTTGGACCATGGAACATCTGCATTCATCTTACTAGGATTGGAGTAGTGGAGAACAAGCGTTGGGCAGAACTTTGTTGGTGCATGCAAAGAGCTACAGATAAATGCAGAAGATCCAAAACTTCAGTCACTCTTATCTCCAGGAGGAGGGATGTACCTGGAGGTTTAACCCTCCCCACTCTTCCCACATAGGATGGGTATGGGAAAGAATGATAGGAATCGCTCGTTGCATCCTAAATGCCATGCTGTTAAAAGGACACCTACCCAAACTGACACACAAAGTGCTTGTCACACTTATGGCAGAAGTTGCTGCTGTAATAAATGGCCAACAGTTCCTGTTTCGTCAGATGTGCTTACTCCTGGTGCACTTCTCACACAGAAAATAGATCTGGTGTCTGCTCCTCCAGGCGATTTTGATCTGACAAACCTTTACAGGAAACAGTGCAGTGTCTTGCCAATTCATTCTGGAAACGATGGCACCAAGACTACCTTGTTACGCTTCAGTCAAGGAGGAAATGGCAGGCTGATCAACCTAACCTAGAAATTGGGGATATTGTGCTCCTAAAAGACCATCAGGCATAGAGAAATGAATGCCCCACTGGTCTCATTGTAAATGCATTCCCTAGTCGATACAACAACGTTTGAAAGGTTGAAGTAAGAGTGGTCAGAGGCGGTACTGGTAAGGTTGTACATATGTAAGACCTGTTTCAAAAGATGTCTTACTGGTTAAAGGGACATATTGGTATAACAGTACACCAGGTGGGGAGTGTGCTGCCCCCATGAGGCAGAGACTGTGTTTGGCTTTTTTGTCCCTTCTGACTTGCCGTAGTTTTGCCTTTACTTCTAGAAGTTTTATCAGTTCAGTTCAGAAGAAATCAGTTTAGTTGTTGTTTTCCCTCTCTTACCCTTTGTGAGTGCCTAAAGAACATATCTTTTTACAGCATATTTCTGCCTACTTCACTCTCTAGCAAGGCCAGATTAATTAGTAATTTAGAATATCTCATATAGACATGTAGCAAGTCACAAAAACTGTAATACAGTACTGTAGTCTTTAAAACTTTAAAACTAAGAAATTCTAAATGTATTATACTGTTAATTTAGAATGTAGTAGCACACAAGTTCAACTTCATTCAGTGATAATTAAATGGTTTGAAAATAAATGTACTTGATGTACTCTAAGGCAGTGAATCCATTGAGTCAGAAGTAAATTGTGTACTGCTCTGACACATTCAATTTAATTAAATTCAATTTTATTCATATAGCGATTTTAACAATGGTCTTGAGAGGAACCAGACTCAACAGCGAACCCATCCTCACTTGGGTCATAACAGATAGCAGGAATTTTTTGGCTGACATACTGTGTTAGGCAGCTGGAAGTTCAACATAACAGAAGATGTCTAAGTTAACATGGAGTGCAGTTCAGTTTGGCACCAGCATGGCACCAGGTTGAGTCAGACAGGTGAAGAGGGCAGAGGGGGTCTGGATCACTGGGAGGTCAGGATCAGCATGTATAGCTTTAAATCATCATGAGGCAGAATCCAGCTGGAGGTGGTTCTTCTATGGATGCCTCAGGATCCTTGCAGGGTAGGCAATATTTCTAAGGTGGAAAAAGGCTGTTTTTGTAATATTGGAAATATGATTTTCAAAGGATAAGTTACTGTCTAATATTACGCCCGGGTCTTTTATTGTCGAGCTGGTAGTAACAGTACATCCTTCCAAAATGCAAGCTAAATTCTGAGAGCTGGTGTGTACTGGTTTTTAGGCCAATAAGTAATATCTCTGTATTATCTGAATTTAGTAAAAGAAAATTATTGGTCATCCAATCTTTTATATCTTTCACACACTCAGTTAATCTGGACAACTTGGGTATTTCGTCTGGTTTTGTTGAGATGTATGACTCATCAGCATAACAGTGGAAACTAATCCCATGTCTTCTAATGATATTACCCAAGGGAAGCATGTATATGGAGAACAGCAGAGGTCCTAAAACTGACCCTTGTGGGACCCCATATATCACTGGCATTACACCAGACAGTTCTCCATTTAGATCTACAAAATGGTATCGATCAGACCATTAATACAGGTATGATCTAAACCATTTCAATGCCTGTCCCTGAATACCTATGTGATTTTGTAAGCGATCTATGAGAATATTATGATCTATAGTGTCGAATGCAGCACTAAGATCAAGTAAGACTAGTATCGAGATGCAGCCTTGGTCTGAAAATAAAAACAAATCATTCATGATTTAAACTAGTGCAGTTTCTGTACTATGATGGGGCCTGAAAACCTGACTGAAATTCTTTGAGGATGTTGTTTTCCTGTAAGAATGTGCATATTTGATCGGTCTGTAATTTGTTATGTCTAATGATGACAAAACCCTATGTAAGTATTTACTTTTTGTACAATAATAAAAGTAAACAGTGTGCGCTATTCTGTATCGGTTTCTGTGAACTTGAGCGCACCAAAAAATTCACTGAAACTCTGTGTATCACAGACATTAAAAAAATATATACTTATAGAAAGCAAAATGCCTGTTTTTACTTGATCACCTTCATCACTACAGCTGAAACCAAATAAATTTATCAATGAATTATTAAAATGGTCAGAGTCAGTCTCCTTGTTTTTTTTCCCTGACGCATTCATAATCATTGGTCTACTTCTGCCGCTGCGCTCTGGAAAACTTTGTGTGTGGTTGGTACGTAGGAAATTAAAGAGGAGGATCATGATGCCGGCTCAACATCCTGGGTCCTAGACTTCATTTAAATTAAAAATTTTAATTAACAAATATTATAAGTAAACAACAACAGCCTAAGTTTAGAACATAATTTTAATTTGGGATTATAAATAATAATCCTGCATCTATTTGTAGGTGTGCCAGCTGCCACTGTTCTTTATGTGCAAGCTACACAAACAATAGTGGTGTACAGTTATAAGAAATAAATATGCACCTAAATAAATATGCATATGAATAAGTATATGAATATGAAGCATATGAATAAGTACAGTATCTGTATGAATAATTTGTTTAAATGAATGTATCCTGAGCTATTGATCACTCATTTATGTAAATGCTCATTGCTGTGCTGTTTGCAAGGAATGAAGTGCTGATGAAGTTTGGTCTGCTGTTCTGGAGGGGCTACTCTTTGTGATCTGAGTGTGTTGAGTGTGTGAGTGGTGTCACCTGAGGCAAGTGTCAATAGGTCTTACATATTCATGAAACATCTTGAATTATTCAGTTAAACAAAATGTGCTGTTTTTAGAGGTTAAAAAGAGAGAAGTTATACACACCAATACTTATTGATGTCTGCTGGAAACTGGCAGGGTTTCTTGAGGATGGGAGTTACCCTTGTTTTCCTAATGGGATTGGAGTATGAGCTGATGTGCTGAATGTCATTGGTTGTTGGGCTGGAAAGAGATGTTCCTGAAATTTTGCTGTAGAGGTTAGGGTGGGCATGACGGTCTGGTGGATTGCTGCTATTTTCCCATTATAGAACATGGGGAAGTCATCAGCAGTCAGAGAGGATGAGCTGGTAAGGTCGAGTAGTGAAGAGAAGATATTGTGGAGAAGATCTTTAACTTACAGTTAAGACTAAAAGTCTTAAGACTGCATATGCTATGTATTATAGTTTTACCTATACACAGAGTAGGTAATATCACTAAATAGTTATTTCCAATCTAGTCAAAGAGCCGTGATAATTAATTACCTGCTTGTATAATTAATGGATGGAACAAGTATGTGGAGGACTTTTACTTTCTGAAGGCTGGGTGACCCATCTGCACATAAATAGTTAAAATCCAGGAGTTTTAAAGTGAATTGTGTAATTGTGAAATTTCTGAAAGCACTCGAGCAGGCATGGATTGAGTGAGTGACTCTGCAGACGTCTTTTTGACTCTATGTCCAGCCGGATCCAGTAAGTTTTAAAGAGTAAAGTCCTTATTAAAATAATGTACGTATGTAATACTGATTGTTGCAGAGCAATTCCACTGTGTTAAGTAACAAAATGTTTTATTATCTTGATAGTCTTTCTTTTTTATATAATGACAATCAATAAAACAATGAATTTCACTTTTGTCTTAAATTCTTTTGGCCACCACTATATTCATCTGGCTTTTACATAAAAAAATAATCTTGCAACAGACATTATGGGTCTGTTTAAGTCTGCTGCGACTGTTGAAACATACTTACCCTGAGAGATGTTTACAGGAAATGGTAAGGTTGTATTCATAGAGTTATTAAGTGAGTCGTAAACTTGTCCCTCAACCTGAATCCTCAATCAGTGGTAAGGGAACCTGATAAGATTCATCAGGAGTTTCAGTTCACGTTATCTGATTTCACCAAATTCACCACACCCTGTCACACCCTGTGGCCAGTACAGCCTTTTGGTTCATACTCCTTTCTGTAGGTCTTTCAAGAAGGACCATAAATATATTATTAGATTCTTTGTTGCTTGTTTATGTAACATTTGTAGTTAGTGAGGAAATGGTTGAGAAAAGTAATTTGTTAGTAATGTTGTTTTTCAACTTGCTAAGGTTGGTTAACAAACAGCCAAATTTTGATTGGCTCTCAGGCCCGTTTGGCATGATTATTATACACGCAGTGTTATGTTCAGAGATTAAATAGCCCACTATTCTGTTCTCTATTTTTTATACACTGACACTGCCACTGGGACGAGAACACTTCACACCCGCTACCTGAGGACACAGGTGAGTCATTACTTAATTTGTGATGTAGTCACTTTATGCAGAACCAACAGACATAAATATGTCAAAATATATTAGGTGTGTGTTTAATAAAATGTATATAAATATTTATTTTATAAATTTATTTATTGTATAATTTTTTTTTTCAATTTTAGGTTACAAACAGCACAATGGAGTATAGGTTTATACTGGCTATTTTATGTGTGATAATTGGTAAGTGTTTTCATTTTAAATTTTTTACCCAATAAAGCATAAATTTTATCCCAGTTCATGTAGTCACATATAACGCATTCAGTCAATAAATCACCTGTGTGAATTACTCTACACAGATAGGCCCTACTATTATTTACTATATTACATTATTAATACACACATCAGTCACTGTAAATAGTCTTTTGAAAGTTTAAATTAACATTTTTTAAATATACAGTGGTTACTCAATCGGAATGTAGGTTCTACCGTCGCGGCGCTCGGCGGTAGCATTTGGCTTTGTGCGTTTGC